>OY757010.1:170420711-170440297 GCA_963580285.1 Lucinisca nassula
CATTTTTGGTGGTAAAATTTTCAATATATTTGAATAGGCGTGTTTTCGTAATGACACGGATATCTGGAGCCAGTGAGTGATGGATGGATGGATGGATGATTTATTTAAAGACGCTCAACCCTAACAGGGCATATAGCGTCTAAAACAGTTATATATTACACATAAAATTGTGCAAGATTAAACAATTAAAATTTTAATAATTACAGTTTGTTAAAAAGACAGATTTCTTTAAGAAAATTGATTAATTGGTAAAAAGGTACATTATTAAAAAGATCTTTCATCGTAGTAATGTTAAAATATTTAGAACGAATATGGTTAAATTCAATACATGAGATGAGAAAGTGTTTAACTGTGAACGGTTCGTTACAAGATATACAGAAAGGTGCTTGTTCGTTCTTTAAAATGTAGGAATGAGTGAGTCTTGTGTGTCCAATACGGCATCTCGTATTTTTTGTCTGATCTTTTCGGCTATAGTTCAAAAATGAGCATTTACTGTAAAAATTAGGTTGAATTTTATTTAATTTATTATTAGTTTCATTGTCCCAAATAGATTGACATTTTTTCTTTATATATTGATTGATGTTTGATTTGAAATCAGAGAAAGGAATTTTTAAATTTGTAACAGTTAACGATAATGCCGACTTGGCTTCCAAGTCAGCCAATTCATTTCCACGAATATTAACATGACTTGGAAGCCAGCAGAAAATAATCTCCTTGCAGACAGAAAGATAGTGATATTTTCGTAAAATTTGTTGAATCAAGGGGTTCCTGTGCTGTTGGTCTTTCAGAGCTTTTAATACAGAAAGGGAATCGGAATAAATGATAAATTGTTTTTCGGATTGATCTCGTATATGATAGAGTGCTATATCAATTGCTTTCGCTTCAGCGGTAAAAATAGAGCTATTATCGGGTAGTCTAATGCTATCCGTGAAATTCGGACTAATGACAGAACAAGCAACTTTCTCATCTTGCTTCGAACCGTCAGTGTAAATGGAAATGTGACGTTTAAAATTGGATTTGATTTCTAAAAATTCGTTCTTAAAAATATGAGCGTCTACTTCGGTTTTCTTATTTTTATTTAAATCTAAAATAATCTTTGGAACGTTTAACGTCCATGGCTCTTTTGATGATAAAGAAAAAGATTGGATATTATTAATATTTATATTGGCCTCCTCCAACAATGGTTTGATTCTGAGGCCAAGCGGTTTAATAGCTGATGGTTTGTTGTTGTAAAATCTTTCGTAATTATGATTAAAAACGGTGTCATATGCTGAATTTCGTGGATTGGCGGCTAATTTAGTAGCATATTGAAGAGACAATTTGTCTCTTCTTACATAGAGTGATGGTTCATTCGATTCAGCATAAAGACTTTCAACGGGTGAAGTGCGAAAGGCACCTAGTGCTAGACGTAAACCTTGATGATGTATAGTATCCAAAGATTTTAAATAAGATTTCCTAGCAGATCCATAGACTATGGAACCATATTTCAATTTGGAACGAATTAAAGATCTATAAAGATTTAAAAGAACAGTGCGATCTCCTCCCCAGTCGGAACTGGACAGGACTTTAAGAATATCAAGAGCTTTTAAACATTTAGCTTTCAAAGCTTTGATATGAGGAATAAAAGACAATTTGCTATCAAATAAAAGACCCAAAAACTTCGCCTCAGTGACGACTGGAATTGGACTGCCGTATATTGTTAAAACTGGATCTAAATGCAACTTTCGTAATTGGCAGAAATGAACACACTGCGTTTTTGTTTTTGAAAATTTGAAACCATTTTCTGTTGCCCAAGTTTCTATATTATTCAAACACCTTTGTAGTTTGAATTCAATGGTTTCCATATTTTTTGATCGATAAAAGATTCCAAAATCGTCAGCAAAAAGCGAACAATCCGAGTCCTTTACACATTTAACTATGTTATTAATTTTTATGCTGAACAAGGTTGGTGATAAAATACTACCTTGTGGTACACCTTGTTCTTGATCAAATGTGTCCGATAATGTATTTCCTATGCGAACATTAAATGTTCGATCGGATAAGAAATTTTGAACAAAAAGTGGCAATCGGCCTTTAAGGCCCAAGTTGTGTAAATCTTTCATGATGCCATATTTCCAAGTCGTATCATAGGCCTTTTCTAGGTCAAAGAATACAGCTACGACATGTTCTTTTTTGATAAAGGCATCACGTATAAACGATTCTAAGCGAATCAAATGATCATTAGTAGAGCTGTTTTTTCTAAAACCAGCTTGAAATTTAGTGATAAGCTGGTTTGATTCTAAGAACCAAACCAGCCTATCATTAATCATTCTCTCCATTGTTTTACATAAGCAACTTGTCAAAGCAATAGGTCTGTAATTAGTGGCTTCAGTACAATCTTTATTAGGTTTCGGAATAGGAATAACGGTAGCTTTTCTCCAGTTTTCAGGGAATTTTCCAGTGATCCAAATATCATTCAGAATATTTAATAATGTTTCCAATGCCTTGTTGGGTAAATGTTTTAAAATTTGATAGTGTATGTCATCAGGACCAACAGCAGTATCATGAGATTTATGGAGAGCATCTAATAATTCTTTAGTAGTGAAAGGTAAATTGTATTTTTCATGATTTAATGAGGAAAAATTTAAATTCTTTTTCTCTTGTTCTTGTTTAATATTTTGGAAATTTTTTGAATAATTTAAGCTAGAGGAGTTTTTCTGAAAATTTCCCCCCAAGGCATTAGAAATGTCTTTAGCCGTTGAACACATATTTCCGTTCGATTTGATATGGACATGTTTATTTGATTTGTTTTTGCCACTAATTTTTCGAATCATGTCCCATATTTTCTTAGTTGGTGTTCTGGTATTCAGTTTGGAGACGTATTGCTGCCAAGAAGCTTTTTTGGCCGATTTTATTGTTTTGCGAGCTTTAGCTCGCATGTGTTTGGCATGGATAAGATTTTCTTTAGTTGGTTGTTTATTGAATTTTCGTAATGTAGATTTTCTTTTATTGATTGAAGTTTTAACTTCGTCATTAAACCAAGGTCTGTTTCTTTTTGAAAAAGTCGAGGATTTAGGAATACATTTTTCAGCAATATCAATCAATTCATCAGTAAAATCTTGTATATCACTTGCAGTTTTAAAAAGTTCAGGGTCGAGTTTTTCATTACATAATTGATTAAAATTTTCCCAATTTGCTTTACTCAAATTCCATCTGGGGTGACGATCCTCATGGGTCGATGCAATTTCTTCAATTACTATCGGAAAATGATCGCTCCCATGGAGATCGTCCACAACAGACCAATCAAAATCTAGATAAATATTTGGAGAGCAAATTGAAAGATCTAAAGCAAAATAATTTCTTGTGGGAGAATGAAGATATGTTGGTTGTTTATCGTTAAATAAACATAAATCATTTTCAGCAATAAAATTTTCTATGATTTCTCCTTTGTCATTTGTATCCGAGCAACCCCATAATTTGCTGTGACTATTAAAGTCTCCTAATAATATATAAGGACTAGGTAATTGATTAGTTAAGATTTTCTAATTCTTGTTTAGAAAATCTATAATGTGGTGGGAGGTAGACCGAACAAATCGTTATGGATTTGGATAAAGTAACGTTTACAGCAACAGCTTGTAAATTAGTGTTTACATCTATTTTCCTATGAGGAACGTCAGATTTTACCAGGATTGATGTACCTCCTGATGCCTTCTGATTATCCGTTGTGATATGATTGTACATACTGTAACCTTTGAAATTAATATTATCTGTAGTTTTCAAAAAAGTTTCTTGGAGACAAATGACATTAGGAGAAAAAAGTGTAGTTAAAATTAAAAGTTCGTTAAAATTGACTTTCAGTCCTCGACAATTCCATTGAATTATTGACTTCTTATCCATGGTTGAATGGAGAGAAGATTAAAACAAGGAATTTAATCCTTTATCTTTTATTAGGCTTTGAGAACGTGGAGGGATCAACGTCCAACTCCATGTCCTCAAGGGCGACGTACTGATTAGCCAGTTTTACTGGATCAGCAGACGCCCCTTTACTGTTTGGGTTTGATCCTTTATGCTTTTCTTTGCCGTTTTTTCTTTTTGAGCTGCTGTCCCCGACGTGGATCGGGAGTGAGATCTGCTAGAATGTTTGCCATTAGGTTGTGAACTGGTCTGTGAAGTTTGTCTAGATTCTGTTCTTGAATGATGAGTAGATGTAGTAGGTTGTGACGATGTAGTAGGTTGTGAAGATGTGGTTTTGGGTTTTACAGAAGAGGTAATAACTTTAGAATGGGGTTTAATTTCAAAATCTTTCTCATTAAATTGTGTGGATGTTTCTTTTGTTTCAGGTTTGCTGGTAAGGGATTGTACAACTTTGGCGAATGTGTTTTCTGGTTTGTTTTGTTGAATTTTCTTTGCTTCCAAATAGGTGACGTTTTGTGTAACTTTGATTTTCATGATTTCTTTTTCTGTTTTCCAAACTTCACAGACATTGAATTTAGACAAATGATCTTTTCCGCAGTTCACACATTTTGGAGAATTCTTGCAGTTGGTAGTGTGGTGATCGGTACCACCACACTTCTCACATACAGATCCGTCAGGGACAGTACAGTCGTTTTCGTGGTGTCCAAACCTCTGACAATTGAAACATCGCAGAGGATTGGGCACGTAGATGTCAACCGGTATTATTCTGTAAAATATTTTCAGTGACTTCGGCAAGGAAGTAGTGTTAAATGTCAGAAATAACGTATTTGTGTCAATGAGTTTTCCATCTTTTTTAATTTTAAATCGTTTACAGGCCATTATTCCTTGTTCTTTGAGATATTCGACAATACTAGCTTCAGATTCTTGTTTTAACATTCTGTCACGGATAATACCTTTGCAAGAATTTAGTGTTTTATGCTCCGTGACAGAGACATTCAAATTGAAAAATTTATTTATTTTGAGTAGATTTTCTGTTTGTGATTTCCTGTTTGTTTTGACCAAAAGAGTTCCATTTTTTAATTTTTTGACGTTTTTGGGTGTTCCTATAATTGATTCAATTTGCTTTTCGATTATAAAAGGTGATAAAGTGGTAATGGCCTTTTCTTCCTTGCTCGAAATCACTAAAAATCGAGCGAAATTTTCATTGGCTTTAAACTTGAAAGTTGTCGGTTCCGGGTCGTCATCTGATAGGTCTAAAAATGCTCTTTTTCTAGTGTTGGATCCCATGGTTGAAATTTATGTTTCGATAGCTATGCGCCCCACCCTCCTTGGAGCCCTACAAGGGGACGTTTAATGGAAATGGATCTCCTATTTCCAACGCCAAGGCTACATGGCTATTATACTCGATGACAGGACCAGAGTCCTTCCGCTCCACTTCTGCTTTATGACTCCCAACTATGCACCCAGATTTCAATGAAAAAAATTAGGAACAGTTGGGAACCATCCCCACCCGTATTCTCTCCCTCACAGAAGTTTCTGCTAAATTTCCCCAGTACAAGCCCACCGATTGATCCATCAGCCGCCGCCCATCAAACAACACTCAAAGATAGAGGAATAAGATAAAGTTACACCCGGTTTGTACCATAAAGATACGTAAAAAAGAAAGAAGGAAGATAAGAACAAGCTGTGCGATTCTAGAGCTTGGCACGACTGAGCCGATTGATTCAGGCCGGATCTAGCCCAAACCTCTCGTCTATCTGAAATATGGGCCGAAATGATGTGTTGAAAAGCTGGAGATCCCTGGGCTTTTCTCAATCATCAGGATCCCTTCTTCCAGCATACGAGACGCCACCCACGGCAAACAAGTGGCTCCTGTTTCAACAAGGAATTTCATCCCCATTCACTACAGAAGGAAAGTGACCTTTATATTTTATTCCCTACAGACAAGGGAGGCCGAAAACGTTTGCTTAAATAAAAGCTTGGCTCTGAAAACAGGAGATCCTTTGCTAAATATGAGATCCACGGTTATGGTAAGAAATTATTGAGGTGATAAGTTTCAGAGAGAACAAAGTATTTTATAAACTAATAAAGAATAAAGATGTGTTAGATGATGACGAACACTTCAGAACTTAGTGATAAGTATCCGATTCTGTTAACCTTGATGTAACATAAAATACTTTTGGGGTAACATGAAATGACAAGTTACTTATTTAATAACGTATTTAAAATGCATCTTTCATTGATGTGCAGAGTGAAGGAGCATGAAAAAGTGACACATACACAGTACAAACATATACAGATGAGATTTTCTTCTTTGCGGTGCGCGACCCACCAGCAATGATGATACACGTACAAATGCAGCGTGGTAATAACATGAGATAGGAAAGGTTTAAAGGGATAGATCTCGCGTAGTGAATTGTTAAAAAATTGGTAAGATGCATTTGAAGAAATTGATTCACAAAATAATACCGGTCGAACGGACGATTGTTCTGTATGTTGGAGGCTTTTACCCAACTGCCACAGAAGCTGAAGGCAGCCACCTATTTCGAGGCACTGGGTGGTCTCGGCAATGGGACTGTTTTCGGTTGGGTCTTACCACTCTGCCACACTCCCGAAGGCAGCCGCCATATTTCTACCCCCGGGCAGGCGCGGGACATCCAGTGAGTGAATTCTTTAGGGACTTAAGGGGAATTGAAACACCTTCAGGGGAGGCGACTCCTGCAAAAGTATTTTTGTCTCCTATGTCAATAGAGGTCAACTTTTAAAGGAAAGAATTTTCTCCTGAGAAGCAAATTCTTTCCTTAAGAGTAGACTCCTTTTTCAGTGGGACAGGGTGTATAGAAAAGCAAAGAGGAAATCCCGAAAGTTGTCTCCCTTTGAAAAATGGTGGAAAAAAATCTGTTAGGTATTTCCATTCTCCTTAAGGGAGAGTTAGAATTAGCCATGATAAACGAGCCATCCGTGTTATTGAAGTTTAAATATTATTTTTATTATTATTATTGTTATTATTATTATTATCATCATAATAAACGATCTTATCACATTTAGTAAGCTAGTACTAATATTCCATGTGGGTAGACACCAGTACTAAGCAGTCTTGCTCAAGGAAACAATACTTGGCGCTTGCGGGGATCGAACCGCCAACCTCCCGATCTCAGATTCAATGCTTTACCACTGCACCACAGCGCTCCACTGTACACACGCAAGACTGAAAATCGAGTTTTCTGGACCGTGACTGTCGTGTTACTGATCTGAAATGGGCTCGATGAACCCAAAAGAAACTAGAAAATGTAAAAGATTATGACCCCAACTATATTATATCCTTAAACATGCGTCATCATGTTGAAAAGTAAAAAAAAAAAAAAGACGATAAGGCCAAAGTCACATGCACAGCTACAGACCATGCCAAAAAGGCCTGCAAAGTTTCAGATTAACCGGTTTCCACCAAACTTTATACATGGCTTTGCATCCATGACACCTCGCACGAGTTTGATCATCGTCAAAATCCGACGCGTAGCATGGGAGTTATGGCCATTTGTTCTTCAAATAATGCTGAAATAAGCCGTCCCCTGACTCTACAGCCTGTGTTTGCCAACCTATTTTAACCATAATTGATACATGGCTTTTCATCCATGAGACCTCGGACGAGTTCGATCATCGTTAAAATCGAACGCGTATCACGGGAGTTACGGCCCTTTGTTCTTCAAATACTGCTGAAATTAGCCATCAAGTTCCGGACTCTATAGTTAATGTTTCCCAACCGATTGCAACCAAACTGGATACATGTTTTTGCATCCATGAGACCTCGGACAAGTGCCATCATCGTCAAAATCCTACACGTACCACAGGAGTTACAGCTCTGTGCTCTTCGAATGATGCGAAAGGACTCTACAATCTGTGTTTAAAAATTGATTTCAACCAAACTTGACACATATGTTTATTTTTCGCAATAATTCTTCACCATCTCCGACGTTTCGGCTTTTGACAGCGTTTATCACGGAATTGTTCTTTCAAACTATCACATATTTTTCAATTTCATCTTTCCACCATATTGAATGTTTTTGTCATAACATTTATAATATTTTTCAAGAAATTGAAAAATATGTGATAGCTTGAAAGAACAATTCCGTGATAAAGGCTGTCAAAAGCCGAAACGTCGGAGATGGTGAAGAATTAATGCGACAAAATAAATGTTATAAAACTGTTTGTGCGTCAAAGTTATTGAAACATATGGCTTTGCATCCATAAGACCTCGGACGAGTTTGTCCATCGTCAAAATCTTACGTATATCACGGGAGTTATGGCCCTTTGTTCTTCAAATAATACTGAAATTAGCCGTTTCAGGACTCTACAGTCTGTGTTTACCTACCGATTTCCCCCAACTTGGTACATGGCTTCAAGAATCAAATTTTCTGGACCAGACTAGCTAGTTTCGGCCAGTTAGACCTCATCAGTGAGTCAAGAACCACTTAAGAAATGAAGTTTATTTTTCTGCAGTTCATGGAAGTATGAACGCAGCGGGTCGCGTGCAAAGTAAATGAACCCCGAAGGGGTTCATGTAAACTTTGCTAGCGACCCACTGTCGTTCATACTTTCATGAAAAGCAGAAAAATTAAGTTTATATTTTATATTTACATTATTTGCCCCTCATCACTGGGCGAAAAAAATGCTTGTAGGGCAAACTTTTAAAGCTGAAAAACATTTACACGCTGTTTTTCTACAAAGAGCGGAGCAGCGTTGACGTCATCAACGTCCGTAGAGAACAATGGTTTAGAATGACGTCACTTAACGTCACTGAAAATCATGTGATTCGATACGTTCATGGAAGTATGAACGCAATTGTTTTCTATAGGTTTACATTAGACTTTACACTGGAAACGTAAATATTTAAGAAATGAAATTTATTTTTCTGCAGTTCATGGAAGTATGAACGCAGTGGGTCGCGTGCAAAGTAAATGAACCCCGAAGGGGTTCAAGTAAACTTTGCTAGCGACCCACTGTCGTTCATACTTTCATGAAAAGCAGAAAAATTAAGTTTATTTTTTATATTTACATTATTTGCCCCTCATCACTGGGCGAACAAATGCTTGTAGGGCAAACTTTTAAAGCTGAATAACATTTACACGCTGTTTTTCTACAAAGAGCGGAGCAGCGTTGACGTCATCAACGCCTATAGAGAACAATGGTTTAGAATGACGTCACTTAACGTCACTGGAAATCATTTGATTCGATGCGTTCATCGAAGTATGAACGCAATTGTTTTCTGTAGGTTTACATTAGACTTTACACTGAAAACGTAAATATATTGAATTGGACTTCATGATCCCAAAGGAAATAAAGATATAAAATACATTGATGGTGTACGCGGAGACGTTCCACCATATGGCTCATTAGTTACAGTAACATGAAACTCAGGGCGAGCACCGCAGTTTAAATGAAATCTGGCTTCAGTGTGTCAGTAGCTTTAGTAGTGGTGCAGCAGGGATATGATCCCGCGATCAGCAACTGCATCTGTAGGCCTTGAGCTGGCAATAGACCCCCCTCCCCCCCAGGGGGATTTTTGTACACTATGATTTTCTAATAGTACATTATATAAGCCACAAAATGAAACATGTTAGCCCTCTGAGAGTGGCAGCGTTAATGTGTAACATCCATGTTAAGTACGTTACCCTCAAAATAGCATTAAATATTCCTGATTATGTGTACAACATGGCCCTTTTTGTACTTATTTGCATGCCTGCACAGGTAAATGTACTTCTTATATCACAGACACCTATTTTAAATACTCAGGTTGTAAATGCTTTTGTTTATTACCGTTATATACGTTACCAAGTATTTAAATTATCAGTATTGCGATTACTGTCTACACATGTAAGACTTAAGTCTTACTTGTAAGGCTGCTACTTAAATGAATTTAAATTCCTTATCATGGTCACTTACACAATTGCTAAGATGTGGTCTTTCAAATAGATTGCTGGTACCCATTACAGTCTTTTTTGTTGTAGCAGTTCCAAAGAGTACTGATTTGCAATCACCTTTGTAGATTGTTGAAGCTTACAAAGCATACAAAGTCAATGTATGGAGCAGAAATAAGGCATCTACGTTTTTAAATGTGTATATTTTACAATCCTGAGCAATAACATTATTACTGCATAGACTTGTTAACAAGTGCAAGCGCCTATGCGCCAATATTTAGCTGCATATATTTAGCCAATATTTCGTCGGAAAACAACCCGTTATCAAATACGCAAACAACAAAATTCCAGGCTAACCTGCACATCTGCGAAGTCTTGCCAGAACCTTGGCTGTTTGCTCACATAAAAATAGATAGCCTTCAGCTAAAGATCCTTCTTAGGGACTAAGCATGCGCACAGGAACATTTATAATAACTACTGTCAGAATGGTCCTTGTGTTGAACAAACAATAAACGCCATGCCAAGTATCAAGTAGGCTTTTAGGGCGTCAGCAGGAATTACGTCGCGTACTAAAGATGGTGTATTTCTCGACACGTGAGAGCTCAGTATGTTGAAACAACTCTTCAATGCACTGAAATGAGCCCTGACGTAATAGACAGTAAAAACAACAAGAAAACTTGCGACCTGCTCAGATTAAAAGTAAAGAGCATGATGTGAAATGAGAACGAGGCGATGTTTGGCTACATCAACCCTTTTAGTTCCAGTGTTGAAGACAATGAACTGTACTGTTTGCATTTGGGTGTTTTACTAAGCCTGACATAACTAAGGATCTGTTTAAGGCTCATATGTATTGGCAGGAAGTCTATGGAAGACTGTTATAAAAGCCGTGAGCATGGTAACGTATGTAACATTGTTTTAGGGAAGACTCCATCAACTCGCGTTTAGTTCAAAGGTCTATTGGCTTTTACAAACCATCAAGCGTAACAAGCTAAAAACTTTTTCAACTTGCAGGACCAAGAGGAAATTCACCAGCACACAAAACAAAATAAGCCAGATCATAGCTGTAAGAAATATCTTTAGACAGCTTGTCCATTTTTCTATTGGACATAATGTTGACCTTAAGTTGACATTGCCGTTCGCCTTGTGACCTGTTCCATGGTCGCTTGCAACTGCTGACGGCATGCCCACCAAACCTGCCAAGTCCACACTTCTGCATTTCTCAATTGACAAATCTATTACTGAACATAGCGATTGGCCATCCAATGCTGCACATATCATTGGGTAATGCCATACTACTGAGGTTAACGGCTATTCCTGTTACCTTACAGAAACCTTCGAAATCTTTATTTAACTTGTTACCAAGGGCAGAGTGTGTTGCTTTTGTTACTGATACATATAAGCAGCAGTCTTACAGGTCTTGTCAGACCAATTTTCCTATTAAACTAGCAGGTTTTGATCCATGTTGATAAACAAACATCGGGCAATGATAGTCTTTGCTAAGATAATATAGCCGTATGTGTTTGTACCAAAACAGCACACATGTACACATGTGCTTAATAATAACCAATACTTTGGAGCATATTGGTATTGCTAGAAACTTGGCATATCTATTATTATACAGAAAGAGCACTTGAAATTAAACATTCATTGGCATAAAATACATTCACTTCTTGTCTGTGAAAATGGTAACATATGTAACATTGCTTAAAAAGAAGTGTCAGTCATATCATGACAGAATATACCAGAATCCAAATCTGGTATAAAATTTAGCATTATGTTGTTTCAAAGATTGTGAATATTCTTATGTCTGAAACAATCCATTATCAGCATGACTAAAGCATATAATACATGCACATATGTATGTCGCAAAGTTGAAACTATAAAGTACCATGCAAAGTCAATGAATGTGCTACATGGTACAATTTACATACTACAAAAGTATTCGTATATATCAATTTCTAAGTCACATAAATGTTAGATAATGCATAAAAATGCTACTAAATATATAGATTCTGCTACCAGATATCATCATCATAATCAACATCTGATTTTTGATTAACATGCAAGTAAAGGGGTAAAATTCACACGAGTTGGCCCCCTTCCAGGTAGCTGGCTTGCTGTAAGCATGCCAGATCTCACACCAGATCTCCAGACTTGTCCTTAAATATCTGCTGATTCTAGTCTATTAAAGTAAATAAATGTAGTCTTATTACCCTTTAAGATTACTGTCTGTAAGGAATTATGTGACTTTGTTATTTTTAAACAGGTATTCTGTAAAACATGTATGTTATATACGGTACCATTTATCTGCAATGTAGAGAAAACATAAGCTTAAGGTATAAAATTGTTCTGAAAGTAATTGAAAATATCAAATAAAACATAAGAAGTATTTAACCCTGTTTTGGACTGATACACTTAATGGTTTTCAAAGTTTGGTTGTGATTATGTGTGTTTAGTTTTTAAATTATTTTACGGAGAAAATGCGGAGAAAATATCTCAAAGATGGGGCAGTCCATTTCTGTACCAGCAGGAATTTTACAGATTCCTTCAAATAAGAAAAGGCATCGCGTTCAGGGCTGTAAGTTTAGTTTATTTTTAAGTATTCTATTTGATGGACATATTGGACACCATCTTGAATATTAAAAAATGTTCAATGTTGACAAGGTGACCTCATCCAGATGTGTAAAGAATAATGACTTAGCTTCAAATACTTTTGAATGCTAGTTTCAGGTAGACAGAGATATCAACCATTTTCTGTCAGACTATTATGAGGCGATGATTAAACTTATTCCATACTTATTCCAGTCACATGAGAATATAGTGTGATACCTCATTTGGAGCAAAAAGTGACTTGACAATAATTTTAAGATTTGTATGATGTTATGTTATGTACGTGATGTTTCAGTCTTTATGCTGTTAACAGTTAAGCAGTGAAACAAATAAGAACATTCATACTGCAGTGAATGGTATTAGAGTTTGGTTTTAAACTTAAGCTTTCAGGAAAGTTACCAAATATGCTATCATTCAAATAAAGTATGTCATGTTACTAAAAGGATTTTTTAACACATGTATGCAAAAACATTGAAACTTATGATGGTTGGAAGTCCACAGTAAGCTTTATTTATTTCCTACTTGGTGATAGGACATACAAGCAGCTGAACAATTATATTAACAATTATGTTAAGATTTTATACTGTATCCTGTGTTACATAGGAGATTGACTCATGTAATAATACATTTAGTTGAACTACGTTACTTTCTCCGCCATATATTTGGCAACTGAATGTGAAACTTAAAATTCCTTTCACTAATCTAATACTTTTTATCAATATTTGATTTAAGATAATCAAAATGGTGGAAAAACCTTTCTGAGCCTAAATATCACTCATTATTAAAGACCTTTCTACCTTATGTTACATACGTGACATAATGAGACATTAAAAGCTGAGCAATTCATTCAAAACTTTTAAAACTGATAATGTCTATTAAAGTTTTTACAATAAACATGTGTGCGCTGTATATGAAGTGCTTTATTTCAATACATGGTTCAATGAATGATGGCATAATGGTCATATGATGAAAATTGTGAAATAGGGGGTTCCCGTGTTCAACATTCAATAACTCAATAAGTATATAAGATAGAAACATAATGTTTGCAGTTTTGAAAAGGTCATTAAAAGGCCTTGAATACTATAACAAAATAGGGAATACAATTTTTTACGAAAAAAATTAGGTAAAACTATATTAGACTATTTTATGAAATATATAGGGTTTAATGAAAAAAGGTGACATACGTTACACCAGGGGCGACCAGTTTTGGTTTCAAAGGTCCCTATCTGTGGCGCAGTGATAGCTTACTTCGATCAAATAACCAAATTGGAAATTCTTCTTTATCTTTTGCACTTTTCGGAAGTCTTACAATTTTCTTAATTTATCAAAAGTTTTGAGGGGTAACATATATAACAGGATGTTACACGGTAACGCTGCCATTGCCAGAGGGCTAACATGTTGCAAAATCCTTGCAAGACACCAGGCTTTCAGAAAAATATGGTCTACAAAAATCCCCCTGGGGGGGGGAGGTAAACCATATCTGGCCCACGGCCTACTGGCCCCGGACAAAAAGTTTAACCCACTTTATACGGGGAACCCGAAACGGATCACACAGTGCAGGTCCTAATCAGGACGTGACGTCTGATCAAGACCATCACTATTTGCAAAACGTTCCGTCTTTTTTTACGGCGTAGCCGTTATGGTTTTGCTTTTGTCCTACATTTTTCGTTATTCCATTGGTCAATAAAACCACATGTCCAAGGAGATGACCATTTCATTGGTCAATGATTTGCATAAATAAATCTACTCAAAAGTACGACAGTTTAATGAAGTTTTAACCTAGGAAATGTTTCGTTTTTTATGTGAGACATGAATGAAAAATATATACAGTTTCGGCTTGCTCACCGTCTTGTCCTTTGATGACCATACGTCATATGTATAATTGTGTTTCTAGTGAATTCTGTAACTGCTGCGGTGAATAGCTATTTTGACCTAATTTCACGTGGTTGGTCTATATAGCGAAAGGAACCATTTCGCGAAAGGAAGGTTCCTTTCGCGAAAGGAAGAATTTTCTGCGAAAGGAATTGTTTGTTTGATTTGAGGTTTAACGTCCCCATTAACACTGTGTAGGTCATTTTGGAGACGTTGCTTCCAAGTTTGTTGGACTTTTACCCGACATTGAGATGAAATGACACCCAAGCCCTGTTGCCCAATGAAACCAATAAAGAGATAAAGCATGACAAAAAATGCAATAGTCGCATTACAAATTGACAGATGTTTAATTTACAATATATGCTAAATAAAAGTTGCAGTGTATCATTTGTCTTCAGCATACTTTATGTCCTCCATTTTAACACAAAATGGACATTTTCGAATATCATTAATGTTATATAAATTCTGAAAAGGAATAAGTGTAATTTGAGTTTTAATTAGGTGCACATAAGATCAAGTTTCCGTCCGTTTGGTCTGCTCGTCCGCCTATGCGTTTACGTTCACCATAGCGACAACCCGAAATGTTAACCCTAGAATTTGTGTTCAAAAACAGTAAATGATAACGTTTTCTTATTTGTTGTGCATATACTTGAGATCATATGCTCTTGAAATGAGGTCATGTTTTAACCTTGACCTTTTACATTGACCTTAGCTCAAACAGGCGGGACACCGCCCTCTGCAAAGCTATTTTTCCTCGCGTGACATCTGAATTGTTTGAATACAGTAAACCAGTTCATAGCTAGACAATTGTTGCTGTCACTATTGTAGCTCATATTGCACGACCCGCAGAAAAAGCGACCGACTGAAGTCGGTTGATTTTCTAAGAGTGCCCTAAAATCACCGTGTCATTCTGTCAGTCTGTCTGTCCGTCCGTAACCCGTTTGTGAAAATTGGTGATAGTGACTTAACCGCTTGGAATATTTAAACAATTTTTGGCATACTGATAGATATCAATGAGATCTAACCAATGAACTTACGAAATATTATATTCCATTTAGTATAGGCTCGCCGAGGCGAAAAAATGTGAAAATTTTCGAACTGCTTCTCCTCGGAAACCGTTGGGCCGATTGAAGTCAAATTTCATATGGAGGCTCTATAGGATGGGGGAAACCAAAATTTGCTCATGGGGTCCAGGTCACATGACCCAAATGGCCGCCAAGCCATATATGGTCTGTCTGTCTGTCCGTCCGTAACCCGTTTGTGAAAATTGGTGATAGTGACTTAACCGCTTCGAATATTTAAACAATTTTTGGCACACTGATAGTATCAATGAGGTCTAACCAATGAACTTGCGAAATATTACATTCCATTTAGTATAGGCTCGCCGAGGCGAAAAATGTGAAAATTTTCGAACTGCTTCTCCTCGGAAACCGTTGGGCCGATTAAGGTCAAATTTCATATGGAGCCTCTATGGGATGGAGGAAACCAAAATTTGCTCATGGGGTCCAGGTCACATGACCAAAATGGCTGCCAAGCCATATATGGTAAAAACCCTTCAAAATAGTCTTCTCCAGAACCACTTGGCAGATTTCCACGAAACTTGATAAATAACATCTGGGACGTAGGCCCATCATAAATTGCTAAAATGGTGACCCTGGGTTGACCTTGACCTTCTTTGTGCCTAGGTCAAACTTTGACACATATGCTTTTGTATTGGAAAAGTGAGAATTCATTTTATCCTGCAAACGATTCAGAATACAGTACTAAAGTATTAGATATAGTTTTGCTCCTTACGATAAGGCGCATTTATTAGGGGAACCGTTTTAGGTCCAGGTCACATTACCAAAATGGCCGCCATACCCATATATGGTAACACTCATCAAGCTAAAAGCATCCGGCGGGTCGTGCACTTCAGCTGAAGCACTGGTTTCTAAACAACCTTCCAATTAAATCTACGCCGCATATCTTTTTTAAAGATATTTCTTGTTTCAATAAAGCTCAATCTAGTACTTATAAATTATGAAATGGACTCATGGAAGATTCCATTCGGTAGAAAATGGGTTAAGTTAAACCATCTCGAATAGGAAACCACTGCGTACACTTGCTTTCCAAAAAAAATAAACGGCTAGAGTGTACTGTGTACCGGCTCATATGCCATGTGGCGACTTTAGGCCTAGGCGTAAAAAAAAGAGCTGTGTTTCCGCTAACATGCTGAAAACAATTTTGGTCGGTAGGTAGGAGAAACTTTTTTATTCTTATTTTATTTTTTCTCCCGAAAAAAAAAAAACAAAAAAAAAAAAAACAACGAAAAACAAAACAACAACAAAAAAAAACCAGGGCCTATATTTTTATGTGTTTTTGTTTTTGTACATGTTTTTGTTAATAAAATTGTCATGTTGAGACTTGTGCTGTATATCATAATTCATTTTAGATGCTCAAAAATATCAGCTCTGTATTTTGGAAGGTACTAAATGCAAAAAAAAAAACTACAAAAATGTATTTAAAACGCGAAATTACTATGGGAAAATGCAACCTGGGTAGGGTCGAAAATTGAATATGGTAGGGTCGGTATTTTTAATTTTTATTTTGTTCTTTCATAGATCAAAATAGTAGAATCGGGGTATGGAGCAGGGTCGATCGGGTTAGCGGAAACAGCGCTATTTTTTAAGGCCCTATGATAATTTTATGACGTATTTAAGAAATAGATCAGCTTTAACTGTGATTTGGAGGTCAGTTGTAAAGTAGATCAAATCACGCGTGATTTGTCTACATACAAATGACCGACAAACTGTGATTTATTACTCAACAAATTACAAACTAGAGCTGATCTATTTCGATTCTAACTGGCTGAAAATCGGCAATAATGCTGTTGTTTCTCAGTTTCAAAATCTTACAAGTTTTCGCCATTGTTAGAAGAAAAACCCCTAAACACATGCATTTATATCCTTTTCTAACGTTTTCGATGCGAGAATATGACGTTACACCGTCTAACGTCAAGGAAATCGACAAGTGACGTCATAAATTGGCAGTTTTAATGACGTCACCTTCCCGTGATTTGTTTTAGAAAAAAACACAGTTATTTTCCATTTCCTATGTAGGCGTGCTGTGTTAGAATTCCATATATAGCTCACACTTCTGTTCTGCACCTATAAAATGGGGCTGGTCATTTTCCGGATGTGCGTCTGACTGGTGATCAGGAGGTCGCGGATTCGATACCTGCCTCCCAGTAGGCAAACGTCGCTAGGGCAACGTCAAGTGAACGTTGATACAACGACGTTGATGTGACGTTGCATAAACGTCATGACGTTGTACCGACGTTGATGTGACGTTGCATTAACGTCATGACGTTGTACCGACATTGATGTGACGTCACAATTACGCCATGTGCCTGCTGGGCGTGATCGGCAACATTCTTTCGTGAAAATTCATCAAAATCTTTACTACGGTCATTCTTTCCCTTTCGCTGATTCAAGAAGGGCAGTTGTCAGATTGTGCATGGTCCTGGTTAACCGCTGATGTCCGTGTAAGCCTGTCCAGGAAAAGGAACTTACCGCCTCGATATGATCTAAAAGTGAAGACTGAAAACAAATGATAAGTATGTATAAAAAAATCTAACATACGAATCATTCGTTACAAAAAGATAAGCTATGGTGTGGCCCAGCAGGCACATGTCGTAATTGCGATGCACATCAACGTCGGTACAACGTCATGACGTTTATGCAATGTCACATCCACTTCGGTGCAACGTCGTGACGTTGCGCCGACATTGATTTGACGGTGCCCAGCGAGGTGTGCCTGCTGGGGAGATGAAATGACACTGTGATTATTTTTTTACCGGCCCCGATAGCTCAGTTGGTAGAGTGTCCGCTCCGGGGAACGGGAGGTCACGGGTTCGATCCCGAGCCGCGACATACCAAAGTCGTTAAGAATGGTACTAGCTGCTCCTCGCTTGGCACTCAAATTTACGGGGTAGAGCTAGGACTGGTCGACCCAGTGTCAGGATAATGTGACTGGGTGTGGTATCATGTAATGTGTCTGGGACATGATACTTCAGTGAGGCAGCACTAAAAAAGTGAGCATTGAGCTCCCTGTCGCAACCAGACACCGTCGTGATATGACTGAAAAATTGTTGAAAGCGACGTTAAACCCGAATTGATTATTTATTTGTTTATCTGTCTATTTACTTACCGCATAATTCATACCATGATTCAGTCTATCTGGGACCTATATTACCTCTTTCGTGCATGAAAATGAAAATTTTAATTCGCTTCTTTGGCCGTGACACGAGACTCAACTCTGCCCGTCTGCATGATTTATTTGTTTAAAATGAGGTTTTACGTCCCCGTCGACACTATTTCGGTAATTTTGGACATGTTGCTTCCAATTTTATGGGTTTTTTACCCGACAATGATATGAAATGGCATCTCAAGCCTGACCGCCCAAGAAAACCAATAGGGTTTATATGCAGGGACGGTCCGACTCGCACCACTTTGTCTGGGCAGACTTAGACCTTCTAAACAGTCTACCAGTACGCATGTACGGTCAGTTTCAGTTCTGCGTCGAAGCACCGTGCAACCCAATCTATTTATCCAAGCCCTCGTCTGCATGAAGGCACTAACACTCTACGTGCACTCAGAAAGAGCGTAGAAAAGACTTTGACCGATTATACTAGAAAAAAACATTAGAGCAATCACATAACAAAATCTACAATAATGCGTAGTCTGATCTGAGTCCTCATTGATCGAATGAGCCTTCTACAGCCTACGGCGGCCCCCGCACATTTGGGCTTGAAGAACTAAACGGGCTGCATGATGCTTCCACGCAGAGCTGAATCCGACCGCACACGAGTACTGGTAAACCGTTTAGATTATCTAAGCATGCACAGGCAAAGCGCTGCGAGTCGCACCGTCCATGCTGATACACCCTATTTGTTTCATATGGCGACAGCGCTTTAGATGTCATTCCATCTCTATGTCGGGTAAAAGTCCCACAAAATTGGAAGCAACATCGCCAAAACATAGTAGTGTTGACGGGGACGTTAATCAATTCAATTCAAACAAATCAAAATCTACAGCTTGCGGGCCATGCAAAAAGAGATAAGCACATTTTTCCATACTGATACGATGACCAGTCGTATATGTATTCAATATGACGGTTCCGACAGCCTGGGTTTTTATCGGGCACTCTGAAGTTCAGGACCCAACTGTTAGGCAACGAGCTCGCTAGTGGTTAAAATATACAGCACTCTGCTATTTTTGCTGAGAAAAACAAAATGCGAGTAGATCTAGACCGGCA
>OY757010.1:170440320-170572146 GCA_963580285.1 Lucinisca nassula
TAATGCAATGTATTCTGTTTATATATATATATATATATATATATATATATATATATATATATATATATATATATATATATATATATATATATATATATATATATATATATATATATATATATATATATATATATATCCGATTATTGATAATCATTACTAAAACATGCCTATTGAAATATCTTGGTTAAATTTTACGACCAAAAATGATAAAAGTCCTGATATCTTTAAATTATTTCGGCTCAAACATATATTGTGGATACTTGTAGAACCGCCTCGGGGACGCGCTTCTAATGAGAACCCACAATTTGTGTTCAAAACATATATTGTGTGTACCTGTTAGAACCGCATTGGTAAGGTGCATTTAACGAGATCCCATAATTTATGTTTTTGAGTAGAATTTAAAATAAATAATGTATTCCCTCTAAACCCCAGTTTTACTATACAATATTTTTACATTGAGAGTTCTCGTAAAAGAAAGCCTCTGCGAGGAGATTCTAACAAGGAAAATAATTTTTTTTAGTAGAAATAAGAAAATTAATGTATACCCCTCCAAACCATAAATAAATAAATACATGTTCATTGAATGATTAAATTGCGGTGCAAGTCGGACCCAACATGCTAATAAACCTTATTGGTTTATTGGGCGACAGGGCTTGAGGTGTCATTTCATCTCCGTGTTAGGTAAAAAGTCCCCAAAAATTTGAAAGCAACATCTCCAAAATGACCTATACAGTGTTGTCCAGGATGTTAAACCTCAAATCAAACGAACAAACACAATCTTGAATTAATCAATATTAAGTTTACTTCTTTTCAGATTTGACTCAATGAAACAATGACTGTCAGAGTTTTCCTTTACTTTTTTTAAAAAATGAAAAAAAAACAAAACAAAAAAAAAACAAACAAGAAGTAATTTAAAACAACATTTTGTTGGAAACAATCTCAGTAAAAATATGCCATCACACAAGTTCCCCTTGTAGAGCCCCCTTTTAAACATATCTCTCAGAGAGTCTCTGCTCATAATCACCTCATAATCACTTAGACAAGATAAGCCTTTGATGTGCACTATGGTCCGAAGGACTCGATTATTGGATATTATGTAACAGGCCACCCCTTTTATATAGAGAAAAAAAAATGTGTCTTTAAGCCATGGTAATAAACAACGAACTGTCTTTGACTCTAACATTACGAAAACATACCTATACAAATACATTGTAAATTTTATCACTGAAAATACGAGCATTTTAAAATGAAAAATTGTGATATTTTTCTTATTTCTGCTCAAAATATAGATTTTGGGTACTCGTTAGAACCGCCTCATCGAGGCGGTTCTAACGAGTACCCGCAAGGTCTACCCCTGTAAACCCCAGTTTTACTATATAAAGGTGGGGTTCAAGGGGGTCAAAATTATATAGGCGTGTTTTCGTGATGCATAGATGGTTCGGTTACAATGGATAAGTCGATCTCGTTCTTGATTGAAATTCTTCCCATGGATAAGAAAAAGCAAAGGATATACAAAGGAGAAATCCTTAATTTTATCTTGAAAAGTGTGCTGCGTGTACTCATCAGCATGAGGCGATACACAAAACAAACTTTATTATTAGAAGATCAAATATATACCCTTAGCCCGTATCTTATTGTTCACGACAAGCCTTATTTTTGCAAACAGTGCAGATCCAGATCAGATGACTTCTGTAGAAGCCATAGAAGTGTAAAGTGTAGATCTAGATCAGATGGCTTCTACAGAAGTCATCTGATCTGGATCTACACTGTTTGACATTCAGTTTATGAATTTGTATTTGAAAATCTCATCAAGTAATCTGATTGGTTCAGAGTGAGAAATGAGTGTGGCTTCATGCGGACTGAACAAATTATTTGTCTAAATCGCGACGGAAGTAAGGGCGAGGATTGTGGCCACGTAAAATCGATTTAAGCCCCCCAGTGGAAATCTTCCACTGACCGTTCCAAGGCGGCTCTTCTGTGGCGATTTATTTATGTTGTTGTTTGTTACTTACTGTGTGTATCACTTGTGTCTTTTAATTTTGGATGGCCATATGGCCATTTTGTGGGAAAGTAACTGTCCATATGGCCTTCCTTTGTTTAGGTTTCCATTATGGTCTGGTCGCTTAATGTTTGTATTTCTTTCCCTTTGGTGTCTTTTATGGATGGAGTAAGTTAATTGTATCAATTCCTGATCTTTGTTTTACTTCTATTTTAAATGAATATTCAGCTAGATAAGGGTTAAGACATCCCCATAACGCCTCCTGGGCTTGCGCTTTGATTAACGCCTTATGATTCAAACTACCGAACTTATTTTTATGATCCGAAAGATTTGCTAGCCGTTGTCGATCAACATTGCATTTCAGGATTTATTAGAGGCTGGGTACGAGGCCCCGGTGCTAGCAGCATGGTACTTGTCACAGAGCTATCCCAAAGAAACAAGAAGTGAGAAAAAGATTTTGGACATTGGTGCTGGCACTGGCATGGTGTGCCGTCGGGTAAGTGTATGGCCAGTGCTCACGGAACGTTTTGAGACGTTATTTCAATATACTAATCGCACGTAATGCGTTCCATTTCGGTTTAAATCTTTTCGTTAGCTAACCGGGAAGAAATACTATCTGTGTGCATTCTTAAAGAATTGAAATATCATGGTGCGTACTTAATTTAGTTGTCTTATCGCACGGTCACGTATTTGTTGCTTGCAGCAAGTTAAGGTAGAGAGGTGTTATTTCTTCTGTTTCTACATTTCCGTTCATTGTCCTCTTTCTTTCGTCTCTCACTTTCATCCCCTCTACTGTCTCCTCTGTCTCTTCTATCACTTTCTCTGGGAAACTACATAAAATGACACACAGGGGTTGACGTGTCGTTGAACCCCAAACAGCCAATCAACCAATCACGTATTTGTTGTGCATGTATAGTTCTTCTAGTTCGGGGTTTATCTATATTTGTCCTGTAATACTCCTTACATCCAGTGCACGGGAGTGTATAAAGTAAATTTCATACTTCATATGACATCGATTCGTTATTACAAAATTAAAGAAGATAGCCACAGTGTGTACAGTTTGGACGATCATTTTTAACCCATTCAGTACCATTGGTTTGATTTGATGTTTAACGTCCCCGTCAACACTGTATAGATCATTTTGGAGACATGAAACCTCTAAACGGGTACCCTTGCAAACAGTGGAGGCCCAGATCAGACGCCACAGAACGCGGCGTCTGATCAGGGCCTCCACTGTTTGCTAAAAGTTCAGTCATTTTCCAAATAAATTATGATGAAGACACAACCTGACACCCCTAAATTTTGAAATGGACTCCTGCTATATATAAGGAGGAAGATTCCATTTGGTACAAAAAGGGTTAAATAGTACGCATATCTAAGGTTGGATGACTTTAAATTTTACTAATGCAAGGATTCTGCTGAGATTTGTTGTGGTTTTGGTATTTTGGTTTCTGAAAGTGTTCGTCGCATAGTTTGATTACTGGTTAAAAACTGCATTTTATGTTTTAAGGTTCTGCATATTGCAGTGTTATTTGGATTAAGGGGAAAGGCAACACCCGGCAGATTGTTTCGCCATATTTCAAATGGAGCCAATTTTCGGAATTCTACAAACTCTGTCCTACGAAAAAAAATGTTCTACTCTTAACGAAAGAATTTGCTCCTCTGGAATATTTTTTTTTTCTTGAAGAGTTGACCCCTTTTGACATGGGAGACAAGAATACTTTAGCAGGAGTTGCCTCCTCTGAAGGTGTGCCCATTCCGCTTAAAGTAGAAATATACGGAATGACATTATCTCCTCATATACTGAGATGCTCATGAATGCCTCTACCGGCCCCGATAGCTCAGTTGGTAGAGTGTCCGCTCCGGGGAACGGGAGGTCTCGGGTTCGATCCCGGGCCGCGACATACCAAAGTCGTTAAAAATGGAACTAGCTGCTCCTCGCTTGGCACTCAGATTTACGGGGTAGAGCTAGGACTGGTCGATCCAGTGTCAGAATAATGTGACTGGGTGTGGTATCATGTAATGTGTCTGGGACATGATACTTCAGTGAGGCAGCACTATAAACGTGAGCATTGAGCTCCCTGTCGCAACCAGACACCGTCGTGATATGACTGAAAAATTGTTGAAAGCGACGTTAAACCCGAATTCACACACACACACACACACACACACTCATGAATGCCTCTCTTTTTATCAGGTTAACAATTTAACGATTTCCTTCTAATATTGATTTCAATAAGTGTAGGGAATAAATTGCTGCTGCCTTGAATGAATTCGGTAATCGATGGTATAGCGAGAATATTTTGACTGGAAACTTAGTATTTTGAAACTAGTTAACAAACGCATTTCTTTCTATTCTTAAAATACTTATTTATTATCTCCTAAACCAAAGACGTCTTTACGCCATCTTAAACAAGGTATTCAAGAATTTCAAAGCAAGTATGTTTTGCTTCGGTCGACAAAGCCGCAAATGATACTGTCGTTGTTTGACGGCTCAATTATTTTAACACTCTTCAGCAAGAACTTAGTGGTGTATAGTGGTACAAAGGTCTATGGACTACAGCCTTTGGCTGAAGAGAGGTCTGTGGTTAATGATAATTAATTTTACATGCTTTCAATTAAATATAGAGATTTGTCAGTGAAATCGAACTCGATATTGTCACTGTTTCAAACAGTGAAAATAAGATTTTTATTATTATTGTAAACTTCTGAATCGAAAAAAAAAATATTTTTGGTTGTTAGATGTTAATTAGCTAAACGTTAAAAGTGTGTATCAGAAATTACGTCACGCACGTTTTCACGTTATTCGGACGTTGGTGACGTTAATTTAGCATCTACGCAACGTAAATAATGTAGGCGACGCCAGACGAAATTTACTCGTAGCAACCGTGGACATTATTTGAATGCAAAATCCAAGTGAACGATTTGATAAAGTAACACCAGGTGCAAACGTTAGTTTACAACCAATATTATATCCAGTTAACACGATGAACACTCCAAATCGACGCGAAATTACCATGGAAACAGTTTGTTCCCAGTGGTGACGGCTGACGCTTTAAAATTGCTTTAACAAATAGAATGCATTCCTCAGTCCGGTTTAATTATGGGATTTATAAACCGAGGGAGGTTGAAGATCCGATAAAGGAACGAATGCGCTTGCGCCCGAATTTCTTTATCGGATGTGCAACATCCCGAGGTTTAAAAATCCCATATCTAAACAAAGTAGAAGTGAAACATAGATCAGGAATCGATACAATTCAATCAACTTATTCCACCTATCAAAGACACCAAAGGGAAAGAAACACAAACATGAAGCGACCGGACCATAATGGAAACCTAAACAAAGGATGGCCATAAGAACAGTTACTTTCCCACAAAATGGCCAAATGACCATCCAAAATAAAAAGACAAGTGACACACACAGTGAGTAGTAACAAACAACAACAAGGCTGAGTCAATAAACTGTATATTATATGCATTTTGATAGTGGCGATGGATCATTTTGCATCCAAATCTTAGTACAGTTCAATCTTAACATACAGTCCATGCTTACGGTAGCGGGAGCAGTGACACCTAGGCTGACTGAAACAAAAACTGTGAAGACGCTATCTTGAAAGCGTTTTCTATTGTACTGAATGAAAATAGCAGAGCTAAAATCAATACAGTGATAAAACAATTAAAAATGCGATAATACAGTTACCAAACTTACGCCCCATTCAGTGGTTATGTCCATGTAATCTTTATTTAGACGCTGCCTGCGAGTCCAACGTCATACTTTCTGAAGGTTGTTTACATATTCTGCGACGCGTTGAAGTGACGTCAAGAACAACGAATCGACGTGATTTAAACTTTCCCGCGTTTTAAATATATAACAATTGCATTGGAAAAGTAGGTCCAGGTACAGGGAAATATTTCCTTCGAGGAAATAAATCTTCCTAGGCCAGAGGTGACTATCATTTTAAATTCATTGAGAAATCGTGGTATTTCCTCATTATGCATGTAATATTTACAGTTTAAAGCGTATAAGAAACAGAAAATTTGAGGGTTTTTTTTCAGTGTGAGATCGCCACTCGTGAAAATACTCCTTGTATTCATTCGGTGAAATGAAAATGATTTTGCACTGAAAAAAAAAAAACAACAAATATCCACTATATCTATCATTCAGCCACGAAGTTTGCTTCGTGTTTTATAGAAGGCCAAGATAAGCTACCTAGGTTATATTGGTTACCTAAACTTCCAAAAGACCATACCTAAACTTCCAAAAGACCATACAAACCCGGTTTATTGCTAATTCAAGTTTTTGTACCACAACTGAACTTTCTAAATTATGATTTCCATGTCTTATTGCCATCAAAAAGCACGTGATTAAGTATTGCGACAAAGTCTTTGAAAGATCAGGGAGAAATTTGTTTGGGTCTATTAAAATTCGAATAAGGTTTTAATAAGGCCAAGAATAAAGCCAAGACATGCTTCATACGTTATATTGGTTACCTAAACTTCATAAAAGACCATACAAAGCACGGTTTATTGCAAATTCGAGCTCTTGTACCACCATTGAACTCTCCTAATTATTAACGTCATGTTTTACTGCCATAAAAATATATGATAAAATATTGCGCTAAAGTCTTCGAAAGATCAGGTAGAAATCTGTTTTGGTCTATAAAAATTGTAATGGAGTTTTAAATAAATTGAAATCCAGGCGTTTTCGTGCTTCAAGTCTGTCTACTTATGATTTTTTCCACCCTTTACACTACACATCTTCACAATCTTATAAAAGAAAAACTTAATGATTTAATTGAATGGACATTTCATAGAGTAGACTCCCTCTATCTTGCATGTAATGTAAGAAATGTTTTTTTTTTTTCACTTCACTTCTGAAGAGCATAAACATTATTCTTTATGGTCATGTCAGAAAGTGTGTGAAGCTCTCACCTTTCTACTTGACAATATTTACATAAGATTTGGTACTAAGTTATTTAGACAAGTTGTGGGTATTCCGATTGGTACTAAGTGCGCACAACCAGTCTGAAATCATTAAATCTTTTATCTCGACTTCTAGATATTTGGACGATTTATTAAATATCGACAATACCCATTTCGATGGTTTGATCAGTCAAATTTACCCCCCCCCCCCCCCACACACACACACCAAGAACTTCAGTTAAATGAAGCAAATTCTTCTGATACAGAGGCCCCGTTTTTGGAGTTACATCTATCTATTGTAGATGGGTTTGTTTCTTGCAAAATTTATGATAAACGCGATGATTTTGATTTTGAGATTGTAAGTTTTCCTTTTTTGGTGGTGATGTTCCCCGTGCGCCATCCTATGGCGTTTATATTTCGCAATTCATTCCATTTGCCAGAGTAACTGACGTCAACACTCGTAATATATTGTTAACTGCTGAACTTCTTAATCAGGGTTATCGGTACCATAAACTAATCAAAGCCTTTTCAAAATTTTATAGACGTCATTCTGATTAATTTCAAAATTCAACACTGGACTTAAATCTCTTCTGCAAAAAGGTCTATCGGAACCCGAATTATATGGTGACTTAGTATATAAATTCAGAAAAATATATAACCGCAATGACTTCAGCACCCAATTTCGTAAAATCATCCTTCGATATAAAAAGATTGGGTACAACTTAAATGTTATACGACAGACTGCATGTATGGAAGTTAACCCAATCACGGTTGACAACTTTGCTTCCCTCTTTAATTGCACGCCGGTGGTTCAGGCCTCAGATTCTATGGCGGTTCCAGCGTAAAGGCTTACTGAGAATTAGAGAGATCCAATTCAATGTAATGTTGGTTGGTGCCTGATGCTCTGTTTCTGGTCGGGCCCATCGGAGTCTAACTGTTGTTTTTCTTTTCCTTCAGCATTTCATTGGTTTCTTGCTGTCGAGTTCTCGCCGTTGTTTCATCTCTGTGGTTATTTGATTTTTTGTGTTCACGGAGATGTGGCATTGATGAGTTAGGAGGCCTTCTTGCGGACCGAACAAATTATTTTTCTAAATCGCGAGGGAAGTAAGGGCGAGTATTGTGGCCACGTAAAATCGATTTAAGCCCCCCCCCCCCCCCACCCCCACCCCAAGTGGAATTCGTTTCACTCACCGTTCCAATGCGGTTCTTCTGTCGCAGTTTATTTTTGTTATGGTTTGCCTTTGGGTGTTTGTGTCGCTGATATTATTTTGTTTTGGATAACCAATTGGCCATTTTGTGGGAAAGTAACTGTCCTTTTGGCTTTCTGTTGTTTCATGTTTGTGTTTCTGTCCCTTTGAGGTCTCTGCTGGGAGTTGTTGGTTAATTGTATCGATTCCTGGTCATTGCCTCCACTTCTATTTTTTATTCAAGTAAACTTAAGTCGGGCTCATCGGAGTCTAACTGTTGGTTTTCTTTTGCTCCAGCATTTCAGTGGTTTCTTGCTGTCGAGTCCTCACCGTTGTCTCACCTCTGTGGTTCTTTGATTTCTGTGTTCACGGAGATGTTGCACTGATGAGTTAGGAGGCCTTCATGCGGACTGAACAAATTATTTGTCTAAATCGCGACGGAAGTAAGGGCGAGGATTGTGGCCACGTGGAATCGATTTAAGCCCCCCCAGTGGAAATCTTCCACTGACCGTTCCGGGGCGGCTCTTCCGTGGCGATTTATTTATGTTGTTGTTTGTTGCTTGCTGTGTGTGTCGCTTGTGTCTTTTGATTTTGGATGGCCATATGGCCATTTTGTGGGAAAGTGACTGTCCATATGGCCTTCCTTTGTTTGGGTTTCCGTTGTGGTCTGGTCGCTTATTGTTTGTGTTTCTTTCCCTTTGGTGTCTTTTATGGATGGAGTAAGTTAATTGTATCAATTCCTGATCTTTGTTTTACTTCTACTTTAAAGACATTTATTCTTGATTATTGAGGTCTATCATTTCATTACATAAAATTATGTAGCTCTCAGTGCTGACTAAAGAGATTTCCTCTGTCTTCAACAGGTAAGAGGCCACCTTGGGAAAAATCAATAGTTTACTAACTGTTGGCTA
This sequence comes from Lucinisca nassula, assembly GCA_963580285.1. Classification (NCBI taxonomy): domain Eukaryota; kingdom Metazoa; phylum Mollusca; class Bivalvia; order Lucinida; family Lucinidae; genus Lucinisca; species Lucinisca nassula. The sequence continues at coordinate 170,449,341 of OY757010.1, forward strand.
GTAGAGCGTACATTATTGATTTTCCCCTTAAGTGCCTAAGTCGGGGGATTCAACAGGAGCTATTAATTATCCTATTAAGGGCCGCCTTTGATCTGCTATAGACAGTATATCACAGGGGGCAATAAAACAATTTTGAACACACGGTGTGTCCTACTGTTCAAGAATAAATGCCTTTAAATACAGGCGTTTTCGTGCTTTAAGTCTGTCTACTATGGTCATGTCAGAAAGTGTATGAAGCTCCCACCTTTCTACTTTATAATATTTATGTAAGATTTGGTAAGTTATTAAGCCAAATTGTAGGAATTCAGATGGGTACGAATTGCGCACCCGATTTGTTCTTGTTCTTTTATGAAAGAGACTTCATTATGTCCCATTCCGTTGAAAAACAACCTGAAGTTATTGAGGCTTTTAGCTCGACGTCTGTTTGGATGATTTATTGAATATTGACAATACCTTCTATGGTGGTTTGTTTTGTCAAATTTACCCTTCAGAACTTCAATTAAATAAAACAAACTGATACTGAAGCCCTGTTTTTTTTTTTTTTTTTTTTTTTTTTTAGTTACATTTATCTATTTTTAACGCGTTTATTTTGAAATTGTAAATGTTTCTTTCTTGGATGGTGATGTTCCTCGTGTGGCATCAAACAGTGTTTATACACAGCAATTAATTCCGTTTGCCAGAGTGTCTAATCAACTGAACTCATCACTCGTAATAAATTATTAATTGTCAAACTTCTTAATCAGGGTCATCGGTATCATAAACTTCGCAAAGCCTTTTAAAGAGTTTTATAGACGTCATTTTGATTAAGTTTCAAAAGTCAATGTTGGTCTTAAATCTCTTCTGTAACAACGCGTATCAGAACCCGAATTTAATGGTGACTTTGTATATACATTCTAAAAAATTTATGCTGGCAATGTTTCAGTATCACCTTTGTAAACTCACTCTTCGATATAGAAAGGTTGGGTACAACATAAATATTACACGACAGACTGTATGCATGGTAGTTAACCGAATCAGGGTTGATAACTTTGCTTCCTTCTTTAATTGCACACAGGCGTCTCAGGCCTCTGACACTGTGACGGCACCAGCATAAAGACTTACTTAACTTTTTAAGTAATGTCGGTTGGTGCATGATGCTTTGTCACTGGTCTGGACCACCGGTGTCCAACTGTTGGTTTTCTTTTGCATCAGCATTTCAATTATTTTATACTGTCGAGGCCTCGTTGTTGTCTCATCTCTGCATTCGTTTTATTTTATGTTCTCGGAGGTGTCGCACTGGTGAGTTCAAATCCTTGCGAACGGAACAAATTGTTTGTCTAAACCACGACAGAACCAAGGAGGATTGTTGGCACGTAAAATCGATTTAAGCCCCCAGTTGAAACCTTTATACTGACCGTTCGAATGCGGTACTTCTGCTGTGGCTTTGTATTGTTATAGCGCCTCTGCGTGTGTGTATTGCTGTCATTTTTTATTTTGGATAGTCGTTTGACCATTTTGTGTGGAAGTAACTGTCCTGTTGGCTTTCCGCTATTTTTTAAATCTAATTTATTTAAAAGATAGCAGCAAATGGCTTGAAGTTGTAAATGTGGCATTGTCGGACGACACGTAAATAAATAAATGAATAAATAATGTCAGAAAAATATATACTTGCAATGGTTTCAGTTCGCACTTTCATAAAATCAATCTTTGATGTAAAAAGATTGGGTGCAACATAAAGTGGTGCAGTGGTAAAGCATCGGATTTGTGATCAAGAGGTAGCCGGTTCGATTCCCGCAAGCGCCTAGTGTTGTTTCCTTGAGCAACAGACTTTATCCACATTGCTTAGTACTGGTTCCCACCCAGGAGAAGAGAGCCACATTGAAGATGAGTACTAGTACTAAATGTGTTACACTCTATAAATAAGGTCGATTATTATTATTATTATTATTATTATTATTATTATTTAATGTTATACGACAGACTGCATGCATGATAGTTAACCCAGTCACGGTTGATAATTTTGCTTCCGTCTTTAATTGCACGCCGGCGAACCAGGCCTCAGATTCTATGACCGTTCCAGCGTAAAGGCTTACTTAAATTCTTGGTAATGTCGGTTGGTACCTGAAGCTCCATCTCTGGCCGGGCCAACATTTCAGTTATTTCTTACTGTCGAGTCATCATCGTTGTTTCATCTCTGTAGTTGTTTGATTTTTATGTTCTCGGAGATGTAGCACTCCTTCATGCGGACTGAACAAATTATTAATGGGCCCCGTCAAGCGATTTTGGTACTTATCGCCTATGCGAGCAGTTAATCAAGAGGAACCTTCAGACAGAAAGCCATATCCCTGGCCCCTCTGAATGGCTTGGCATGCGCAGTTAAAATTTGTCATGACGTAATGCTCGAAGACACAAATTCGCTTGGCGGGCTCATTTTTTGTCTAAATCACGACATAACCAAGGACGAGGATTGTGGCCACCTAAAATCGATTTAGGCCCCCCCCCCCCAGGTAAATACCTATTACTGACCGTTTCAAGGCGGCTCTTCTGTCGAGGTTTATTATTGCTATAGTTCGTATTTGTATGTGTGTATTGCTTATATCTTTTTATTTTGGAGAGCCATTTTGGCCATTTTGTGTTTGGCTTTCCGCTTTTGATGTTTTCATTAGGGTTTAGACATTACATGTTCGTGTTTTTCCCTTTGGTGTGTCTGATGAGTGATGGGAGGTAATTGATCAACTCCTGAGCATTGCCTTCATTTCTATTTTGTATTGAAGACTGATAGATTTAATCGTCTACTCAACATGGCATGGGGGAATAGGGACGCTTGGAATGAAGACGTTTGTTTGGTATCCAATGACATTGCCGATTAACGCGCGTAAGGATTCGTGGTGACGTCATTTACGTATTTTTGACCTTAAACGTGTTATCATCACAAACTGGCGGGAAAATGGCAGGGGTATCCATTTTTTTCTGCGTGCAAAAAATACGGTTCTTTCATTTCAGCTTCGAGAGAACGGTTTTTGCCATATTGATGCGCTGGATCCATCAGAGGCTATGTTGTGCGTAGCTAAAAAAGATCATTTATATGAGAACTATATCTGCGAATTCATAACGGATAAAGCACTTCCTATTGAGCAAGGTAAGATGGGGTATGTAAATGCCAATCCAAGATATGCTATTGACATAGGAAAGTAGAAGTAAAACAAAGATCAGGAATCGATACAATTAACTTACTCCACCCATCAAAGACACCAAAGGGAAAGAAATACAAACATTAAGCGACCAGACCATAATGGAAACCTAAATAAAGGAAGGCCATAAGGACAGTTACTCTCCCACAAAACGGCCATATGGTCATCCAAAATTAAAAGACACAAGTGATACACACAGTAAGTAACAAACAACAACATAAATAAATCGCCACAGAAGAACCGCCTTGGAACGGTCAGTGGAAAGATTTCCACCGGGGGGCTTAAATCGATTTTACGTGACCACAATCCTCGCCCTTACTTCCGTCGCGATTTAGACAAATAATTTGTGCAGTCCGCATGAAGGCCTCCTAACTCATCAGTGCAACATCTCCGTGAACACACAAAATCAAAGAACCACAGAGGTGAGACAACGGTGAGGACTCGACAGCAAGAAACCACTGAAATGATGGAGCAAAAGAAAACCAACAGTTAGACTCCGATGGGCCCGACCAGAGACAGAGCATCAGGCACCAACCAACATTACCAAGTAGTCTGGGATAAGTAAAAAGTACAAACAGAGTTTTCAGTCGACCCAGGATTTTGATTTGCCTTAACTCATGGTCTGATTTATTTTAAGGGGAATGGTAACACCTTCAGGGGAGGCAACTCCTGCAAAAGTATTTTTGTCTACCATGTCAATAGGTGTCAACATCTGAGGAGAAATTCTTTCCTTTCAGAGTAAATCCCTTTTTCAGTGGGACAGAGCTTATAGAAAAGCGACCTTGAAGTCCCAAAAGTTTTCTCTCTTTGAAACATGGCGGAACAATATGCCAGGTGTTCCCATTTCCCTTAAGACTTATTGTCCTTATTTTGGATAGCCAATAGGCTATAGCAGGCCTATGCAAACAGCAAAAACCTTGTTTGGACTGTGCAGACTGAGCTTCCGCTGGTCACGCAGGTCTTTTGAACGTCTTGTTATGCCCCGCCTATATCTGAAAAAGTACATCGATTTTCTATTAAATATAGAAGAAACGAATGCTTAAAAGCAAAGTTTAAGAAATGGAGTCAAAATATTTAAGTTCAATGATTCAATGATTTATCACGCTCCGTACGAAATACAAGTGAAGCCAACCTTTCTACGTCTGACCTGCAAAAGTTATAAAATTAGTAAAACCAAGCACATAGAGTAAGGGGTTCGCTCCACCTTTGCTCGTGACCCGTGTTAATTTCCAATCATTGTTTGATGGAGGGCTAAACTTTAAACAAGAAAGTACTTGCTCATAGTTTTAGCTGACAGGGGTACAGTGTCTTTGACGCAATAACACCTTCATCGTGTGATCAAATTGGAGAGAGAGAATCTCACTTAAACATCATATGACACCGTTAGTGTAAATGCATTCATTAAAGTACGAATAACAATAGTTTCATATAACGAACTATAGGATTTTTCCGTGAAGGCACTAAAAACATAAATATAATTCTATATTTAGCTTTACATTTAAAGTAGAAGTAAAACAAAGATCAGGAATTGATACAATTAACTTACTCCATCAATAAAAGACACCAAAGGGAAAGAAATACAAACATTAAGCGACCAGACCATAATGGAAACCTAAACAAAGGAAGGCCATATGGACAGTTACTTTCCCACAAAATGGCCATATGGCCATCCAAAATTAAAAGACACAAGTGATACACACAGTAAGTAACAAACAACAACATAAATAAATCGCCACAGAAGAGCCGCCTTGGAACGGTCAGTGGAAGATTTCCACTGGGGGGCTTAAATCGATTTTACGTGGCCACAATCCTCGCCCTTACTTCCGTCGCGATTTAGACAAATAATTTGTTCAGTCCGCATGAAGGCTGACATTGACGGCGAGAAAAAGATTTTATCATGGGGCTGAGTCCAAGACTCGTCAATCTAACAATGTTTTCCATTATTTAAATTGTTGTTATTATAGGTGTTATTCTTTGAAGGCACTGAGAACGTTAATATGTAAATATTTATCTATAGTTTTACATTTAAACTTTCTAACAATGGTGGGTGAGGAAAGGAATCAATCTTTGGCCTGAGTAAATGACACAGCAATTTCACAATGTAATCAGATTATTTAATTATTTGTCATGCTTGTCATAGTCTCGCATGGTATTAAATGTTCTTAGAATCGCATAAAATCTCGGTCTTTAACCTTTTCATAGATTCTCTATTGCAGTGTTGTATGCGTTACAGTTACAGCGCTGCGTTGATTTGAACAAATTTTTCTTGTGATCCTTACGATTTATTAATTTTTTCATATGGAATACCGAAGTAACTCAGGAAAAGCAACGACCAAACAACATAGTCATTTCAATCCATCAAATAATCAGAAAAGTTGAGCGAGAAAGCTAAAAATCATTATGTGCACCAGTAGCACAAAACCAGTTTACGTTGTATACTGAAGGAAATCTTGTTCGTTAAGGGTCATCTCTATTATTTTAAACCACTCATACTAAAATGTTAACACTAGATTTGCAGTTTTTCTTGTTGTACAGAAGTGTTTCTCGATTCAGATACCTATGACGGAGTGACTGCAGTAAGCTGCTTTGGTCCTACTCACATTCGTTATGACGCCCTACATGAGCTCGTTCGAATAGTTAAGCCTGGTGAGTAAAGCTGAATAACTATCCAGAGTGCATCTGGTGTTGCAACAGTTGTGTTACAATATTGACGCGACGGCGTAGTGACAAAGCAAATTTCACGAGGTCGTGTGTTCAGTGGGGTTATCGCTTGTATTCATTTCTTTGGGATAGCCAAATGGCCAATTTGTGGGAAAGTAATTGTCCTTTTGGCTTTCCGCTATTGATGTTTCCATTAGGGTGTAGTTGTTTATGTTTGTGTTTCTTTCCCTTTGGTGTCTCTGATGGGAGCTGTGTGTTAATTGTATCGATTCCTGATCATTGGCTTCGCTTCTGTTTTATAAACATTTCGACTTTAGAACCTTTAGGCACTAACGAATCAGTCATTTTCGCTTATATTTTTTGACTTGTATGAACATTACAACATTTAAACATTTGTGTTTAGTGGCAAGGAGCGTTTATTATTGTTAGCGTTTATGCATATGTTGTGTTTTCTTTTCATTTCATTTTTTTTTATTCTCTTGCGTAGTTGTACATTGGTAATTCTAGTATTTGTCATTAAAATGATCTCCATTACAGAGCACATGTTGTCTTAGATAAGCTTTCGTTTCACTTACCGTTCCAAGGCGGTTCTTCTGTCGTGGTGTATTTTTGTTATGGTTTGTCTGTGAGTGTGTGTGGATCTCTTATATTTTTTCGTTTTGGACAGCCAATTTGCCATTTTGTGGGAAAGTAACTGTCCTTTTGGCTTTCCGATATTGGCATTTACATTAGAGTCTACTTATTTCATGTTTGTGTTTCTTTCCCTTTGGTGTCTCTGATTGGAGCTTTTCGTTAATTGTATCGATTCCTGCCTTCACTTCTACTTTGATTTGACCAGCGATATGTTGAATCCATCTAGAATTGCAAAAAAGTTCAGAAAGTAATTGCTTGTTTGCTGTCACGTTTGGGTAATCATTTATAGGAAAGCTGAACAAAGACGGCGATAACACTACGCATGCACCTGCGGCCACAGTGTGAGTAAAGTAACTGTTTCGAAAAAGTAGGAGGTTTTAAAGGTCTTTTTGTAAATCTAAACTCAAGTTAAAAGACCATTATATAACTAATACACGAGTGCCTCTGTTAGACATAGGTTTTTGTGAAGTTATGTGTTTGTTTTATCTATATTTAAGGTGGCATAATTGTGATCGTATCGCGGGCAGAGTTACTGACATCCTTGCCGGAGTTTAAGGACCGCCTTGTACCCTTAATGAACCAAATGGAACAACAAGGCAAGTTGAAGAAACTTGTTGCAGAGACGACAGGGCAATATCTCCGCGGTGCTACAGCAATCATTTGGAAATACCAAGTTTTAAAAACATCAAAACAATAAAAGTGTTTGTCATTCAAAACTGAAATGCTGTTTACAGATTGTTTATTTGCATATGTCTAGTTTCATATAAAAGGTTAATAGAATATCAGTGCAGTCCCAGATCAGACGTCGCAGAGCTGTTTGAATAAAGCATAAACATTTTGTAACTCAAAATAAATGAAATAACAAAATGTTATCATGTTCGATTGCAATGTTAAACTGTTTGGTGACAGCTGCTGTTGCAACATGGATTTTTCGGGGTGTGTCTGTGGGGGGATGGGGGCGCTAGGCGAGGGTATTGTGTGGTATTGACACATTTGAAGTTTGATTTATATATCTTATATTTTCCTCAATTCTGCTACAAACGCAGATTGTTCATTGAACCGCCTCAATCAAAACAGATTGTGGGTGCTCATTAGCGACTACCGACATTTATTATATGTTTAAAGTAAGAATGATGAAAAATAGTTTGCAGGGGTGTTAAGTTCATGGACGTATGAACGCTGTACTTCATTGGGTTAGTCAGAGTCTGTAAGCCTTCTTACTTACTTACTTTGGATGTGTGTCGCTTATGTTGTTTTGTTTTGGATAGCCAATTGGCCATTTTGTGGGAAAGTAACTGTCCTTTTAGCTTTCCTCTATTGATGTTTCCATTAGGGTCTAGTTGATTCATGTTTGTGCTCATTTCCCTTTGGTATCTCTGATGGGAGCTGTGGGTTAATTTTATCGATTCCTGACCATTGCCTTCTCTTCTATTTAACTTACTTACTTACTCGCTCATTTGAAATAGGTAAACCCGGAAACATCTAATGGTAAAGGAATAAATGGCTTATAGTTCAAACATTATTGTCAACACATATCAAAATAGAAGTTAAGACAATGATCAGGAATTGATAAAATTACCTTACACTCCTTGGGGAATACTCATCCTTACCGTAATTAAAACTTCTGCGTAAATCCAAAAGGACAGTTTATTTCTCACAAAATGCCATAACGGTCATTTAGAATAAAAGATATCATCAGCACATACATGCAAAGATGGACAATAGCAATAATTTACCACAGCAGTAGCATCACTTTATAACGGTCAGTAAAATTTTGCACTAAGGGACTTGAATCGATTTTATGTGGCCACAATCCTCTCTCTGGTTCTGCCGTGGTTTACGCAATTTGTTTTAAGTCCACGTGCATTTCCATCCCCTAGAACAAAAAATCAAAGGATTCAGAGATAAACAACGATGAGGACTGGGCAGCGTGAAATAACTTAAATGCAGCAACAAAAGCAAACAACAGTTAGACTCGGGTGGGCAATACAATACTGTATTTAATAAATTTTTTGAAGTGCGCTGAAATGTTGAATACTCTAGGTTTTTGTACATTATTATAGCTCCAGATAAGGACGATTCAGGAATAATTTGCATTATGTCTTGTAGACACATATGCTTTGTGCACTTGATGAGGCGCTGCTTAAAACTCTCTTGAGAAATAAGAAAAAATATCCCTCAGTTGTCACCACTCATCCTGCTTATGAGCTATGCATTGTAAAAGAATCAGTAGGTTGCATGTATCTTGCGCATAATAACATTGTGAAAAGTATTTAAATGGAAACGCTACACATGCAGGGGTATCGCTTCTGACTAAACGTTTTGTCTTCCTTGTCAGTTGGGGCCTCCTCATTAAGAAAGTATGCTTATAGGAGCAGATTTTAACTCAAATTTTGTAGGGGTTCAATTCCTCAGAAAACCAAAGAGAAAGTAAGAAAGGGGCTCCATGGCCTAATGGATAAGAGCGCTGACTCTAAAGCATTAGGTCTCTCACCGCTAAGGTTCGAGCTTCGCTCGGGTCACATGTGAGACGCCAAGTTATGCAACGGAATGTCAGGTGGTTTTTCTCCGGGTAATCTGGTTTTCGCCCACCTCTGATTAACGATCGGCTCGATATGAGTGAAATAATATTGAAATGGTCGTAAAACCAAAACCAAAAATAAACAACAGAACGAAAGTAAGAAAAATCCTATTGCTTATAAAGATGTGGACATTATGGCGTATCCAGTCCCCGTAATCGCGACATTCTTAGGTCCTTTTCGGGTAACGCCTAATAACGTACTAAATGAACAGATAGATAGATAATTTATTAATGCAATAAGCCATATGGACCATTAGCATATATGCAGGTAACACACATACGAATAACACACGCATATGTTATAGTACATTTCTTCACGGCAAGGAAAAACATAGTTTTATGATAAAACTTGGTGACCTTCAACAAATCTAGGTTATGGATACACGCAAGAACCCCCTTACAGGGGTTGTTCTGAAGAGCATTTCTTATTCACGTTCCGGCGCAAAACAAAAAAGATGATAATATACCCTTGTAATTCAAACTTTTCTCTGTAGAAAGTGGGGCTTATAATGGTCTTCTGTTAACGGACCTGTTATTAGCTAGTTATAAATATATGTTCGATAAAAGACACCTTATGGAGAGGTGCTAAAATTGCAAAATGAGAAGCATCACCTTTTGTCAGTATTGCATGTGCATAGATTGCAATAAATGTCACAGTAATTACTATTTTATTAATAATCTATACTACTAAAAGAACGAACTAGCTTCAAAAACTAGAAAACTGTAAAAAAAAACTGCTACAGATGGTTGGATTTAATTACAACGATATTCTTCTCATTTTTAATTCTTATATTTGATTTCCGGAATTTTATTCCGTTTTCTAGACATATGGGGAAAATTATGAAGATTTTTTTTTTCAGTATATTATCCCATCACATGACCTACCACCTATCGAATTACTAAATATCCATCATGACGTAAGAAAACAAAGACCTGTCGGATTTAATTCCGGTTTTCAGTAAACAGGCACAGGAACTCATCGATTTAGATCTTACTGGGAAAAAACAGGCCTAAATCCACCTTTATTGTCATTGTATAGATATACAAGAAATGAAAATGAAACGCAAACCCTGTCAATTATACATCTTTGCAACATATGCACACAAGAGAGAGGGAGAGAGAGAGAGAGAGAGAGAGGATAGAAAGAAAATGCGCATAGAATTTATCGAAAAAAATAACTGAACAAATCTGTAAGGTTACATGATAAGGGCACTCGACACCTAAATTAATGAAGAACAATACTTTTCCTGCTTATATAAAGTTCATAATTGTTAATTGTACCCGGGGATACCTGTTTCGCGTCCCTTGTTAAAACTCAAATTCAGCCGATTGAGTAGGTTCAGAAAACGGCTGCTCGATGAACCTGTTGGCGATGGCGGAACAAAACTAGCGTAGGTGATATACTTGGTGGGTTGGATTGGCCAACCCTGAAGGCCCGTCGTGAGCAGCCCTCTTTCATCTACTTTGATAAGATATACATTGATATAGAGATATTTGACACCTTCAAAACAATAGGCGTTGTATTGGTAAACAGCTTAGCTGGCCTGTAAAGGATATTATGGTTAGGTAAACTGAACGGCTCGACGTGGCCTTAATAGTGTAGTCAGGGTCGTTAAACTCCAAAACAAAACAAACTCTCCCCAGTACTTCCTTTATGGCCAGCCCCTCCTTGAAAAGTCTGCGATGTGTGGCAGTGCATATACTTATGCGATTACAGTTTACCAAATTTGAACAGTTATATTACCCTTTAAAGTTTCTTAGAGTGATATTTCACTTTTTGCTAACTAGTTTTCACTTAACCAGGCTGCAACTTAGTGGACAGTAAGACTGTGCATATTCTTTCATGGCTGCAGTTTACCAAATTTTAACAGAATTATTTCTCTGTAAAGATTCTTAGAAATGACTTAATTTCTTGCTAATTGCTCCTACAGTTTACATCAGATAAACGCTCAAAGTTGATGGGTGGTATTATGACGTTGAGCAGGGCATGTCTGTTTTCGGTTACAGCTTACCAAATTGTAAGAAAGTGATTGCTGCATAAATATTCCTATACATCACTGGGATTTTATTTCCATCAAATAAAGCTAAAACTTGGAAGATATTGAAGTGTAATTGAACATGACAAAGTATAGAGGATATTGAGGTTTGAATCTTAAACTTGAAATTTTTTAGCAATGTAATGTTCTTACACACTTCGCGGGTCTCCTTTTCCCCTCAGCTATTAGAAAATATCAACTATTATAATATGACTTATTAAACCGTCATATTTTCGCTTCACGTTTCAGTCAACTACATTTTGCCTTCATTGTTTAGAAGAAGCACATAGCTGAAAGATTGGAAGAGATTTTCTTGCACACCAGACAAGGCAATCTGTGATTTTACCCTGGGATAGAAGTTTATGTTCAAACCCTGGTGTTCCGACCCAATATCGATTATTCCCGCGTGTTTGATAAATGTACTGGTTGAATACGACCTCGTATGCGCCTTCGTTAAGGTTGACGTCATGCACGTTACGTGACGTCACTAAACATTCCTGTAGTGTCATCACAATATGGCGGACGTTGGTAACCGAAGTGACTGCAGCATTAAACTCCGCGCAAAAAATGGAAGGTATGCAAGAAAAAGAATCCTATATGGGTGTGAGGGGTGGATAGAAAAATCCGTCCCGAGGGATCACTGTCCGGCATCACTCGGCAAGCCTCGTGATGCCGGACAGTGACCCTCGGGACGGATTTTTCCATCCACCCCTCACACCCATATAAGATTCTTATGTTTCCTATCTTAAAAACTTTTCCTAAAATGTCATTGCTTATATGGTTAACTTTTCTAGTGATGCAGACAAAGCACATATTGCTGAATCTTCTATTGTGGTTATAGTTGCATTGCTATTATTGCAGTAGCATTTTCCATCTAGCCTAGAATTGAACCAACATCTTTCCCGCGCTTGCGCGGTCAATTGAAAGTAATTTAAATATTTATATATATTTAAACATCTAAAATAAATTACAAATACCCTCATCTTAAATAAAAGCTTTTCAATAAAATTACTGAGAGTAATATTGTTTTCTGTAGTAAGCGTACTCGTATCGATGAATGTTGGCGTGAATGCTCCTGGACAAAAATAAGCATCCCTGTCTGTAGTATGTTTCTCATTGAAATAAACTTCAATGTGATAATAGCATCAACTGAAAATTATTTATAGATAAAATCTCGCCCCTTTTCTAAACAAACAAACTTTTACCAAAATGTTAATATAATTATTCATAAAAATAAGCGTTTTTGCTCCACTGGCTAAAGGCCAGCGGGGCTAATGTTATGGCTCTGTATCCGTCGTGCGTCCATTCGTCCGTGCGTCCGTGTGTTAACATTTTTCTTTACACTACATGGCAGATTGTAACCAAACTTCACAGGAATGTTCCTTATATGGTGTTCTTCAAGATTCCTTCAACGAATTTTGTTACATACATAACTCTGGTTGCTATGGCAACAAAACCTCAAAAGATTAAAAACAACTCTTTAAAATCTTCTCCTCCAAAACCACTTATAAAATTTCATTCTTATTTTGATTGAATGTTGCTTGAGATAAACCTCTGTCAGATTCCTTGAAGAAATTCTGATCGAAAAAAACACATGGTTGTCATGTGCGGGGCTTATTTTAACTATATAACATAAAGGGTAATGTTAAAATTTTCTTCTCCAAAAATACTTGTTGGGTTTCATTGTAATTTGGCATAAATGTTCCTGATGTTGACTTCTGTGAGATACCTTGAAGACATTTTGATCGGACACAAAAATAGCCGCCATTGGCGGAGCTTATTTCACCCGTTTCTATCAGAACCCTGGATAATCATGTTGAAAATTTAGAAAATTTAGAACAATTATCTTCAAAATGGTCCATTGGATTGTTTCAGTTGTAATGTTGCATTAATATTCCTCGCGTGGATAACTTAACTTCTTTTTAGCTCACCGTCACGTAGTGACGAGGTGAGCTTTTGGGATCACTTTTTGTCCGTCGTCCGTCGTGCGTGCGTGCGTGCGTGCGTGCGTGCGTCCGTGCGTAAACAATTTCTTTAAACGACATCTCCTCCTAAACCACTGATTGGATTTTGACCAAACTTCACAGGAATGATCCTTAGGTGGTCCCCTTTCAAAGTTGTTCAAATGGTTCCGGTCCGTTGCACATCTAGGTCACAGGAGCCAAAAATAGATTTTTTCACCAAAAACTTAAAAAATCTTCTTCTCTGAAACCCCAAGGCCCAGGTCTTTGATATTTGGTATGAAGCACCATCTAGTGGACCCCCACCAAGATTGTTCAAATTATAGTGCTGGGGCCAAAAATGCCCCCGCCCTGGGGCCCTTTGGTTTTACATAGGCTTATATAGGGAAAATCTTTAAAAATCTTCTTCTCTGAAACCACAAGGCCCAGTTCTTTGATATTTGGTATGCAGCTTCATCTAGTAGACCCCTACCAAGATTGTTCAAATTATAGTGCTGGGGCCAAAAATGCCCCCGCCCCGGGGCCCTTTGGTTTTACATAGGCTTATATAGGGAAAATCTTTAAAAATCTTCTTCTCTGAAACCACAAGGCCCAGGACTTTGATATTTGGTATGAAGCTTCATCTAGTGGACCCCTACCAAATTTGTTCAAATTATATGGCTGGGGCCAAAAATGCCCCCGCCCTGGGGCCCTTTGGTTTTACATAGGCTTATATAGGGAAAATCTTTAAAAATCTACTTCTCTGAAACCACAAGGCCCAGGACTTTGATATTTGGTATGAAGCTTCATCTAGTGGACCCCTACCAAGATTGTTCAAATTATAGTGCTGGGACAAAAAATGCCCCCGCACAGGGGCCCTTTGGTTTTACATAGGCTTATATAGGGAAAATCTTTAAAAATCTTCTTCTCTGAAACCACAAGGCCCGGGTCTTTGATATTTGGTATGAAGCTTCATCTAGTGGACCCCTACCAAGATTGTTCAAATTATAGTGCTGGGGCCAAAAATGCCCCCGCCCCGGGGCCCTTTGGTTTTACATAGGCTTATATAGGGAAATTCTTTAAAAATCTTCTTCTCTGAAATCACAAGGCCCAGGACTTTGATATTTGGTATGAAGCTTCATCTAGTGGACCCCTACCAAGATTGTTCAAATTATAGTGCTGGGGCCAAAAATGCCCCCGCCCCGGGGCCCTTTGGTTTTACATAGGCTTATATAGGGAAAATCTTTAAAAATCTTCTTCTCTGAAACCACAAGGCCCAGGCCTTTGATATTTGGTATGAAGCTTCATCTAGTGGACCCCTACCAAGATTGTTCAAATTATAGTGCTGGGACAAAAAATGCCCCCGCACAGGGGCCCTTTGGTTTTACATAGGCTTATATAGGGAAAATCTTTAAAAATCTTCTTCTCTGAAACCACAAGGTCCAGGTCTTTGATATTTGGTATGAAGCTTCATCTTGTGGACCCCTACCAAGATTGTTCAAATTATTGTGCTGGGGCCAAAAATGCCCCCGCCCCGGGGCCCTTTGGTTTTACATAGGCTTATATAGGGAAATTCTTTAAAAATCTTCTTCTCTGAAACCACAAGGCCCAGGACTTTGATATTTGGTATGAAGCTTCATCTAGTGGACCCCTTCAAATTATAGTGCTGGGACAAAAAATGCCCCCACCACGGGGCCCTTTGGTTTTACATTGGCTTATATAGGGAAAATCTTTAAAAATCTTCTACTCTGAAACCACAAGGCCCAGGTCTTTGATATTTGGTATGAAGCTTCATCTAGTGGACCCCTACCAAGATTGTTCAAATTATAGTGCTGGGGCCAAAAATGCCCCGGCCCCGGGGCCCTTTGATTTAACATAGGCTTATATAGGGAAAATCTTTAAAAATCTTCTTAGATCTCTGAAACCACAAGGCCCAGGACTTTGATTTTTGGTATGAAGCTTCATCTAGTGGACCCCTACCAAGATTGTTCAAATTATAGTGCTGGGGCAAAAAATGCCCCCGTCCAGGGGCCCTTTGGTTTTACATAGGCTTATGTAGGCAAAATCTTTAAAAATCTTCTTCTCTGAAACCGCTAGGCCCAGGTCTTTGATATTTAATGTATAGCTTCATCTAGTGGACCTTTGCCAAGATTGTTCAAATTATAGCCTTTGTTGATGTTTGGTATGAAGCTTATCCTTTAAGACCTCCCTCAACATTATGCACATTAAAGCCCTGGGGCCAATAATGGCCCTCTCTGGGGCACACTTGTTACACTATGGATCAGGTGAGCGATCCAGGGCCATCATGGTCCTCTTGTTTAATGTAAATATGACAATTAAGCAAGTGGAGCAACAGGCCCGCTTGGGCCTCTTGTTATACTTTTTTCTTATTTCTAATCCAACATAGATTGTGGATACTCGCCTCAATGAGGCGGTTTTAATGAGTATTTACAACGTATGTTTCAACCAAAATAAAGAATATGATGTTAACCACCTGACCCATATTCGAACTTTACTGAGATATTGTCAAGCTGATTATTCTGAGCACGCTTGATGATGACTAGACCAAACTGTGGCCTCAAGTACGGAACCCGGGAAGGGACATTTCTTTTTTCATGAATTTTATGAAAAGCATTCCTTCGCGTATAGATCGGTTCATATTCGAGGCTAGGACAGCTTTGGGTATAGATCAACACCTCCCCTTGTTCTTAAACCTTTTTTTTCTCATATCAGAATCGTCTTGATTGATGGATCAACATAATTTGAGAGAAAACTGTTCCAATTTGCCTATAAGAAACGTTTTTGGCACACTTTTTTAACTATTCGAATAGTTCAATATAATTTTCAAACTTAACCCCGGTTGACGGTGAAAACTTGACTTATATCGTGAAATTTATATTTGTTTAGAAAGTAAAAAGACAGTATGTAGCATGAGTGTAAAAGGTTTCGTTAACAATATGGTTAAAGCAGTGTGGTATACATTACACTGATACTATACTGTTATTAATCAAATAATTTCGTATTAGCCCAGTTACAGGTCCGAGGTCTGCTGTATTAGCACGAGGCCGAAGGCCGAGGCCAATACAGCTGACCGAGGACCTGTAACTTGGCCAATACAAAATTACTTTATTAATGACAATTTTATTAATTGACGCAATTAAAAACATGATTTATGATTTTTGAATATTGGTTGACCTGGTGTAATACAGGGTAATCAATTAATAAAATTGGATAAAGATGTAACGACGGGTGAAAGAAAAATTAGCAGTAAGTTTTTGTGAATTTGATGAAGAACATTCCTTCGCTTGATATTCGAGTCAAGGACAGCTTTTGTTATTAACACCACCCCCTCTCTTCTTACATACCCATTTTCAAATATCTATCACTTTTCAATATATACAGCAAAACCTGAAATGGGTTTTATACTAAGTATTTTTACTGGTACTTGATGTGCATAACATATTGCATCGTACCGAATTGTGTAAGTGAAGTGATCAACCCTGACTGCCAATAGTGCAAACTTTTATTCTGCCTTTATTGTAATGAAACTTAGTTGGGCAGCAGGACAACGAAATGCGTGATTCATCTTATTTCAGACTTTATAATATAACCCTTATCTAATTTAATAAAGGGAGTGATATTGTTACTGGGGGTGCATTTATTCCTATATTGTTGAGCGCACCAGTTGCTTACAAATAACCAGAAAAGATAAGTATTTTGTTTTTATTTAACTAGCGAAATGAAACCAACAGGCCTAAAAAGCTTTTTTTTGTCAAATACCGAAGACTTAACGTTTGTGAGCATATAATAATAATAAAAATAAAATAATAATAAGGAGTAGTAGTAGTAGTAGTAGTAGTAGTAGTATTCTGGTTCGGGTGAATTGAATTCTATTTGTGTGTCACTGCGTGTATTTGTGGGAAATATAGTGAACATCTTATTCTGGTAAGTTTCAGATTATATTCATCGATTTGCCGAATGTCCTGTCGTCTCTTTATTTAATCCTCCTCCAACCAGCAAAATCGAAAAACATTGAAGATCTCGTAAACTGCCCTGAATAAGCATAACTGTTGACTTGAAAACGGGAATTTCCTACTTAGGACTTGCACTGTTTTGACATTTAAACAACGGCCCTCACCAACGAACAGTAAGACTTTAGTAAGCCCCCCAGTGGAAATCATTCCAATGACCGTTCCAAGGCGGTTCTTCTGTGGCGGTTTATTCATGGTGTTGTTTGTTACTTACTGTGTGTATCACTTGTGTATTTTTATTTTGGATGGCCATATGTCCATTTTGTGGGTAAGTAACTGTCATTATGGCCTTCCTTTGTTTAGGTTTCCATTATGGTCTGGTCGCTTAATGTTTGTGTTTCTTTCCATTTGGTGTCTTTGATGGGTGGAGTAAGTTAATTGTATCGATTCCTGATTTTTGTTTTACTTCTACTTTTAGTATCCAGCTGTCCAGTGATAAAGCCAGCTGCCTAAAATGTCGTTTCGCAAATTTGTTTTTAAATACGGAAATTTCGTTTAGTTTAAGGTCCCGATGACAATATTTACATCAACAGGAGACGTTTTATCAGATCTATCCTACCTGACAGCAGTAACACTCGTCATGTCAACGATATCGACAGCTCTGTGGTACCACACATATGTAACATACACCTGGTATTAAGTTTAGCCTTGGACTAGCAATGGTGCTCGCCTGAGACTTCCTGATTCGCTTATGCGATTAGCACTTTTATCGAGGTTATCAAAATTTTTACGTAAGTGTCACTTTAAACAAACTTAACGCATTGGAAAGTAGAAGTAAAACAAAGATCAGGAATCGATACAATTAACTTACTTCACCCATCAAAGACACCAAAGGGAAAGAAACACAGACATTAAGCGACCGGACCATAATGGAAACCTAAACAAAGGAATGCCATAAGGACAGTTACTTTCCCACAAAATGGCCATTTGGCCATCCAAAATAAAAAGACACAAGTGATACACACAGTAAGTAACAAACAACACCATAAATAAACCGCCACAGAAGAACCGCCTTGAAACGGTCAGTGGAATGATTTTTACTGGAGGGCTTAAATCGATTTTACGTGGCCACAATCCTCGCCCTTACTTCCGTCGCGATTTAGACAAATAATTTGTTCAGTCCGCATGAAGGCCTCCTAACTCATCAGCGCAACATCTCCGTGAACACAAAAAATCAAAGAACCACAGAGGTGAGACAACGGTAAGGACTCGACAGCAAGAAACCACTGAAAAGCTGGAGCAAAAGAAAACCAACAGTTAGACTCCGATGGGCCCGACCAGAGACAGAGCATCAGGCACCAACCAACATTACCTTGAATTAGATCTCTCTCATTCTCAATAAGCCTTTACGATGGACCGTCATAGAATCTGAGGCCTGACCCACCGGCGTGCAATTAAAGAGGGAAGCAAAGTTGCCAACTGTGATTGGGTTAACTACCATGCATGCAGTCTGTCGTATAACATCCATGTTGTACCCAATCTTTTTATATCGAAGAATGATCTTACGAAATTGGGTGCTGAAGTCATTGCAGTTATATATTTTTCTGTATTTATATACTAAGTCACCATAAAATTCGGGTTCCGATAGACCTTGTTGCAAAAGAGATTTAAGTCCAATATTGAATTTTGAAATTAAATCTGAATGGCGTCTATAAAATTTTGAAAAGGCTTTGCGCAGTTTATGGTACCGATAACCCTGATTAAGGAGTTTAGCCGTTAATAATTTATTACGAGTGTTGAAGTCAGTTACATGACTACACACTCTAGCAAATCGAATTAATTGCGAAATATAAACGCTATAGGCTGGCGCACGAGGAAAAAAAACGGGTGTGAATAACAACAGATAGCAATGATAATACTATTTGTGTGTGGATTTACAAACGCTATAAACACCTACATGTCGTGAGTGACTGAGCATTCGTTGACCACAGAGTCAACAAAATTCTACTTTACTTAGATCTTTTAAGAATATAGCAGTGTACGAGATCAGCAAACGTGTGCATTTAAAGGTCTGATGTTGCACTGATGAGCTAGGAGGCCTTCATGCGGACTGAACAAATTATTTGTCTGAATCGCGACGGAAATAAGGGCGAGAATTGTGGCCACAAAATCAATTTGAGCCCCGACCCCAGTGGAATTCGTTTCACTGACCGTTCCAAGGCGGTTCTTCTGTCGCTGTTTATTTTTGTTATGGTTTTATCTTTGAGTGTGTGTATCGCTTATACTATTTTGTTTAGATAGTCAATTGGCCATTTTGTGGGAAAGTAACTGTCCTTTTGGCTTTCCGCTATAGGGTCTAGTTGTTTCATGCTGATGCTTCTTTCCCTTTGGTGTCTCTGATGGGAGCTGTGGGTTAATTGTATCGCTCCTGATCATGGCCTTCACATCTATTTTATTTTTATAAAACATTAGCTTTACCTACATTATCTAGCACGTTTTTGTAAATATAGTGATTATTATCAATTTTATTCGATGCCGTACAGTAAAGTGTACGAGATCCTCGAAACTTTTGGATTTTTCTCATTCGGGGACGATGAATTCAAAAACGACAGAACAGTCAGCAAATTGATGAACATCTAAATGTAAGCACGACAAATCTTTTACTGCGCTATATTCCCTATATGTACACGCAGTTATAAAAGTACAGCTTGTAATGGTAGGTTTCAACTCTTGTCTGTAATTTTAATTAACGTTATAAACCACCGGATATATTGTGAATTCGGTTTTGATATAAGTGAAGTATATTTTGGTATATAAGTTGCTATATATTACTTAAACGCAACTGACAGTCAATTAACAGCGACTATTGAGAGATGTCTCTAATTCGTTGTTAAAAAGCAGTTCTGACTACATACAGTACGGTTCAGTAAAGGCTTGACGATAGATCTATGTAGGAGGATTTGGGTTGTGAAACTGCCATTTAAGAATAAACTATACAATGATTTCAATATTTATCTGAATTTTTACAAGTGATATTTTCAATTTCCTTTTTATATTTTACATCTTGGGTTAAACGTCATCGTCCATCGGCGCTTGCAAAAATAGATTAGGCTGCATGGTGCTTCTGCGCAGAGCTGAAACTGACCAAACCTGGGTACTGGTAAGCCGCTTAGAAGGTCTAAGCCTGCCTAGCTTTCCTGAAAAAAAAATTTGTGCGGCTGGCTGTCTTCAAAGTAAATCAGTCTCTTAAATGAGTGTCCAAAAGGCATAAATGTTCTTTGAACTCGCAACTTGATAATTGCATCCTCGTATTTTGGGGTTAAATTAAGAGGTATCTTTGAGGCTCTGATAAGTTTTTGAAAGCGGTTCGGATACGTATGAGGAGTCACAATGCAACAGAAAGTAAATGATTCATAGGTGTTTGAGAAGTGTCGAATTATATTAACCTTATTTTCGGTTATGACACTAATTTGCATTCATACCAATGTGATATGACACGAAAACTGCGAATGAAAAGTACAACTCCGGCTGCGCCGATCGAAAAATGGGTCTTCGATCACGTGTGCCTAGCGAAGATACCAATCAGCCTGCACATTTGTGCAGTCTGTCAAGCAGTCCGGGAAACTTGCATTCTGTGTTTTCTGAAGTCGAAGACCATCCCACAATCTTTATAGCGAAAAAGGACTCTTTTTTTAACGAAAAAGCTCATGGCAATTAAAATGATAATAAAACTGATGTTTCAAATTGGTAATAGAAGGTAAAGTTTTAACATTCTGTAAAATTTGAGGTTTAATTCTATTCAATTCATAAAAAAGCGATTGTTTTGAGTTATCATTAATACTAAGCTTTCTGACCACCCCTTACATGGTTTATTACGAGGAAAGTGAAAGACAGAAAAGAAAAGATATTTTGTTGCTATCAATTTGAAGGATTTAAAATCTACAGAATATAATAATGACATCGTTTTGATTTTTCCTTGTTGACAACAACTAACCAATCCGTATGTGGCTTTAACTTAATCTTATATGTAACTGTGAGTATCTTAAAAACATTTTTTGTTATTATTATTATTTCAAAGTCTCAGATTTCGGTGATAGGTTAATTTTATTTTAGCAACAGAATTATTTTTCTCTCCACAGACTGACATGTAGGTCGAATTGTAGATTAAAGCTTTACTGCGAACAACAGGAAAAGAAAAAAATCAGAAAAATCAGGCAAAATAGGTGTTTTCGTACCAAATTGGACTTTTGAATTATCAAAGTATGTCATTCTTGAGAGACTAGAAGTGTTTTACCTATTTAAATAACATATAGCATCGTTATTATATTAATATATGTCATTTGCTCAAACAGTCCTTTTCACGAAAGGTAGTCCGTTGCGCCATTCATCACGAAAGAGCGTCAGTATATTTTTGAACCCCCCTCCCTTGAAGCCCACTTTTATATAGTAAAACTGGGGTTTACAGGGGTATATATTATTCATCTTATTTCTCCTCAAAAGCATAGTTGTGGGTACTCATTAGAACCGCCTCACCTGAGGCGGTTCTAATGAGTTTCCACAATCTATGTTTTGAGCAGAAATATGAAAAATATCAGTTTTTATAGGAACATTTTCATTTTTTGGTGGTGAAATTTTCAATATGAACGTTTGAATAGGCATGTTTTCGAAATGTTAGGGGAACCCCCTTTCGCTTGTCGCGGCCATGTGTTATAAATACATATATCCGAGTCCTCCGTAAAATCACCTCACCAGTAAATGACACATAAAATAGCATATCAGGTAAGGTAGACACGCAATAAAAGCGGAGTGCTTTTTCACTGATAAAAAGGGTACGAATGCATTTTTTTTTTTTTTACAAATATGGGTATCACGATATTGTTTGTCTAAGGATATACGCGTAGGCGTGGTACTAGTCTTCTGTAGGAGAAGTCAATCCAGGGAGCGAAGTAAGTTATTTAGCACACAGCCAGCACAAAAAAGCGAACCAACGTCGGATCGACAGCGATATTACATTGCCACGTCGAATCGCTGTACGCCCGACCTTGACCCGACATTCTCTGCTAGCTGGGTAAGTAAGTAAGTAAGTAAGTAAGTAAGTAAGTAAGAAAGTAAGTAAGTTAGTGAGTAACTGTAAGTAATTAAGTATTGTTTGTTTGATTTAAGCTTTAACATCCCCGTCAACACTATATAGGTCATTTTGGAGACGTTGCTTCCAATTTTGTGGAACTTTTCAAGCCCTGTCGTCCAATGAAACCAATAGGGTTTATAAGCATGGACGGTCCTACTCGCACAGCTTCGCCTGGGCAGGCTTAGGTCCTCTAAACAGTTTACCAGTACTCGTGTGCGGTCGAATTCAGCTCTGCGTGGAAGCATCATGCAGCCCATCTATTTCTTCAAGCCCCGATGGGCGGGGGTCGTAAGTATTTGTTTGTTTGATTTGAGGTTTAACGTCCCCGTCAACACTGTAAAAGTAATTTTGGAGACGTTGCTTCCAATTTTGTGGGACTTTTACCCGACATTGAGATGAAATGACATCTCAAGCCCTATCGCCCAATGAAACCAATAGGGTTTATAAGCATGGACGGGCCGACTCGCACCCCTTTGCCTGGGGAGGCTTAGATTCTCTAAGCTGTTTACCAGTACTTATCTGCGGGTCGGTTTCAACTCTGCTTGGGAGCATCATGCAGCCCATATATTTCTTCAAGCCCCGATGGGCCGTAAGTAAGTAAGTCTATGAGTAAGTACAACATAAGGGGCCCCGCCCATTGGGGCTTGGAGAAAAAGATTGGGCTGCTTGGTGCTTCTACGCAGAGCTGAAACCGACCACTCATGAGTTCTGGTAAACCGCTTAACTGGTCTTAGCCTGCCCAGGCAAAGTGGTGCGAGTTGGACCGTCCCTGCATATAAACCCTGTTGGTATGTTTGGGCTGTAGGGCTTGAGAAGTCATTTCATCTCAGTGTCGGGTAGAAGCCCACAAAATTGGATGCAACGTCTCCAAAATGACCTAAGTAGTGTTTACGTGGACGTAAAACATCAGTTCAAACAAACAATGCAACATAAGGCCTTAATGTACTTTAAACTGATATTAGATCACATATGTATATATAGCATTGGAGTACTGGTGGGTCGATTATCTCTGTGTGTAGGCTGGGAAAATAGTCCTGGCTGACTCTTAAGATGTTTCGTTTAACCCTTACATTCCAGACTTTTAAACAAAAAGTGTAGACCCTTATCAGATGCCGCGTCACTGTTTGCTAAGCCCAACACATGATTCCCGCACACCTTCTTACGCATCGATAAGAAGAACGTGGCTATTTTCTATAAATAACCATTATAACCTTGATCTGGTTTTTCGACAAGTCACTGACAGTCATGTGGACTTCAGCATTGAAAATTCGACTGCGCTTTACAACTTTGGGTTGATTTGGGTCGATTGATGAACAATCGACCCGAAACTCAACAGTTGTAATAGTTTTTGAAGGGAAGCAGCTGTTATCGGAATTTTCAATTAAAATTTATTTTAAAAGGTAATTGATTTCCTTCCTAGCAGTAAAGTTTTTTCTACTAAGAAGCACTTCAGATGGGCTAAGAGAACAAACCAGCAAACTAAACAGACATTGACATAGCCAGCGAACACTCCGATCATACTGCCTGGATGCACAAGCATACCTGAGCCGTCGCTGGTTGCCTGATCTTCTTTTAGACTTTGTCATGCCCGGCTGTAATCCTTAGGCGCTTGTGGCTATTCAGTGTCCAACCAGAGGACCAATTGTCCTGAGCAGCTCACCTGAGTGCTGAGAGTTTCTGAAGGGGTTTTACCTTATATGGACATGGCGGCCATATTTGGCATGTGACCAAATTCATATTTATAAATTTTCATTTGTTTGTTCCTAATTGCTTCCGTATAAAATTTGGTTTCGCATGGAGCAGTGGTTTCTGTGTAAAAATAAGTTTTAATTTTCATACCTGCAAGACCTTGGGTCAAAGTCATTGAATGACCCTGACCTTTACTACACTAGGAGTTTCACTCACTCAATTAGCTAACTGCATCAACCAATTTTCAGATCGCAGGCGGCAATAGTTTCCGAAAAATACACGTTTTTGACCTTTTCCCAGGTGAATGTCTATGCGACTAAATTTAACCTTGGCGTAAAAAAGGTCAATGCTATTAAGGAGCCATCATTTCAGGAAATTATAAGTGGCTAAAGTCACCAATGCTACATACCAAGTGTCGTGTAAATTGGCCCATTGGTTGCGGAGGAGAAGATTTCTGAAATGTTTAACCCTTATGGGCATGGTGGACACATTTGTCATTTGACCAAACCCATATCAATAAATTTTCATTTTCTTGTTTCTACAAGCTTTTATATAAAAGCCTAGAGGTTCCAGTGGAAAATACGTTTTAATCTTCGTATCTGAAAGGCCCCAAGCCAACGTCAAGGAATGACCTTGACCTTGAATACTCGTGTAATTTCATCCACTCATTAAGCTAACTGCATCTACCAATTTTCAGATCAGAGACTGCAATAATTTCCGAAAAATACACAATTTTGACTTTTTCACATAAAAAAGTCTATGTGACCAAATCTGACCTTCGCGTAAACTATGTCAAGGTGATTTGAGGGTCATCATTTGAATAAATTGATTTGAGGTTTAACGTCCCCGTCAGCACTGTAAATGTCATTTTGGAGACGTTGCTTCCAATTTTGTGAGACTTTTACCCGACATTGAGATGAAATGGCATCTCAAGCCCTGTAGTCCAATGAAACCAATAGAGTTTATTAGCATGGACGGTCCGCCTCGCACCGCGGTTCCTGGACAGGCTTAGATCCTCTAAGCGGTTTACCAGCACTAGTGTGCGGGCCGGATTCAGCTCTGCGTGGAAGCATCGTGCAGCCCATATATTTCTTCAAGACCCTCTGGGCGGGGGCGGTCATTTGAATAAAGAATGGTGAGCTCGAATCCCCAATGTTACATACAAAGTTTCTTGACAATCGGCCCTCTTGTTCGGGAGAAGAAGATTTTTGAAGGGGTGTTTACCTTATATAGGCATAGTGGCAATCTAGATTATGTGACCAAATTCATTTTTATTAATTTCATGTCCTTGTTCATAAAATATCCTAGGCGTTTATATGAAATATGGTTACAAACGGCCCCCGCCCATTGGGGCTTGAAGAAATAAATGGGCTGCATGTCTCTTCCATGCAGAGCTGAAACCCAACGCACACGAGTACTGGTAAACGGCTTAGAGGATCTAAGCCTGCCCAGGCAAAACGGTGAGAGTCGGACCGTCCATGCTTTTAAACCCTATTGGTTTCATTGGGCGAGAGGGCTTGAGGTGTCATTTCATCTCAGTGTCGGGTGTAAGTCCCACAAAATTGGAAGCAACGTCTCCAAAATGACCTATACCGTGTTAACGGGGACGTTAAACCTCAGATCAAAAACTGATTACAAATGGCTTTGTTCTTTCTGAGGAAGACACGTTCAAATTTATCATATTTGAATGACCTTGGGCCAAGATCAAATAATGACCTTGACCTTGAATACTTATGTAGTTTTATCCACTCATTTAGCTACTAATTTTCAGATAACACGCCGCAATAGTTTCTGAAAAGTACTAAATTTTTACTTTTTCTTATACAAAAGTCTATGTGACCAGATTTGGCCTTGGCGTAAAATAGGTTAAGGTCATCCGAGGGTCATCATTTGAATAAACTATGATAGGCCTGAAACCCCAATGCTACATACCAAGTTTCATGGCAATCGACACACTGGTTCCGAAGGAGAACAATTTTGAAGGGTTTTTACCTTATATGGGCATGTTGGCCATCATGGCAATGTGACCAAACTCATTTTAATTAATTTTCATTTCCTTGTCCCTAAAGGTATTTACATAAAATATGGTTACGAATAACATAGTGGTTTCTGAGGAAAATAAGCTTAAATGTTCATACCTGAATGACCTTGGGCCAGGGTCAAATAATGGCCTTGACCTTGAATACTGATGTAGTTTCATCCACTCATTTAGCAAACTGCATCTTCCAATTTTCAGATCACAGGCTGCAATAGTTTCCGAAAATTACATGGTTTGACTGTTTCCCATACAAAAGTCTATGTGACTTAATTTGACCTTAGCGTAAAATAGGTCAAGGTCGTCCGAGGGTCATCATTTGAACAAACTATGATGTGCCCGAGTCCTCAGTGCTATATACCAAGGTCATGGCAATCGGCCCATTGGTTCCAGGGGAACCCACCCCCCCCCCCCCCCCCCCCCCATTCCATGTATGCTCCATATGAAATTTGACTTCAATAGGCCCAGTGGTTTTATTGACAGACAGACAACAGAGACGGACAACAGACAGACACAGACAACGGATAACGGAGCATTGCCATGCTATAAGTACACCTGTGAGCCTTCGGCTCAGGTGAGCTGAATAAAGGGAGATCTTTTGCAGGCAAAGATGTCATCAGAAAGCAACGAAACCGCTTCGAAAGAAAATTTTCAATCGAAACTGACTACGTTGAGGACACCAGGCCTTTCAAATGATGAAATGCTCAAAGTCTATTCTGATTGGGCCGAGAAGGAAAATTATGAATCGGTACGTGAAATCTGTAACTGTCGTGTGGTTGAAAGGAAACTTCGTCAGATCACTGACCTACACTGCTGTCAGCCAGGCCTTGGCTAAAACTACTAAAATGTCGAACACGTGCGCACAGCGGCGATTCGTTCAGTCTGGGCGTCTACACCGTCAGATCAGAGTTTCACTGAGCGCTATATTCATGCTTGTTGACACATTACGATAACACACCCATGTGATAATATGGCGTCTTTCTTATCTCTAGAACTAGCGATTTTCAGATTGAAATATTTGATAGTTGTCTTATTACTTGTCAAAATGTGAATTGTGGGTGCTCGTTAGAACCGTCTCAATGAGGCGATCCTAACGAGTACCAACATTCTACGTTTTTTGAACAAAATCTAGGAAACTTATGAATACCACCTTAACCCCACTTTTCTGTGGGCTCTAGTCCCACTTTTCTGTGGGGTTTAGAGGGATGTGCATTACACGGACTTGTTAACCTGATGCAAAGTTAAATGAACATATACATTGCATTCACGTTTAGAGACATAGTTTCGCTGTTCACATCATGTGGCGTAATTACAAGCCTTGGTAACAAAACGACTAGAACACAGATTTTGGCCCCCGACCATCGGGGCTTGGAGAAATAAATTGGGTTGCATGGTGCTTCCACGCAGAGCTGATACCGACCGCACATGAGTACTGGTAAACCGCTGAGTAGGTTATTGGTTTGTTTGGGCGGTAGGGCTTGAGAAGTCATTTAATCCAAGTGTCGGGTAAAAGTCCCACAACATTGGAAGCAGCGTCACCAAAATAAGGTGTTGACGGGGACGTAAAACCTCAGTTCAAACAAACAGATGGCTCCTTTCCCATGGATAAGTCGAACTTGTTCCTGAGTCCCTATGGAATCCTTCGCATTGTTCCAGATGAGCACTAGTCAAGGATTATTTAAGCAGATTTTCTTACTTTAACATTGAAAAAGCATGGCGCAAGTACTCATTAGAGGTTCTAATGTGTACACACAACATACATTTATCTTAAAGAAGATCAACCGGATATCCCTATGTCACGCCAATTACCAGGGACCAGTTGTTCAAAGCATCGTTAGCTTGAAGTTGTCAAATTTTTAACTGTTCTAGTAATTACACTATCTAATACAGTGATATTTTTGCTGAAAAATGTGAGCAGCTTTTGCATTTGCAAAAGCTGCTCACATTTTTCTGCAAAAACATTATTATATTTTTGCCATTATTAATGATCAAAATTTTAACGATACGTTAACTAACTACGTCGTTAGTTTTAAACAGCTGGCCCCATGTGGTAGGATTTACCTTAAACGGCTTGAACAACCCAGTTGTTCAAAGCATCGTTAGCTTAGATTAACGAGCTTGTTAATTGTCAAATTGTTAACTGATTTTTGCTGAAAACAATGTGAGCAGATTTTACATTTGCAAAAGCTGCTCACTTTTTTTACCGAAAAAAAATATTATTGTATTTGCCGTATTTAATGATCAAAATTTTATAGATACGTTAATTAACAACATCGTTACTTGCCCGAGGCGGTAGGATTAACCCTGACGAAAGGAGCTCAATAAGTTCGTTGACCTTGGGGTTTAACTCACAGATTGGAAGATGGTTTCAACATTATTTTTCAATATAAGCCCCCTTTACTTCAATGTATTTGAACTACTTTTCTTTTAAGCAGTCTATGCCTTTGAATAGAAGTCGTCTATTTGGGCGTCAAAACTAGCCTCTGTAGCAGCATTGAGCTCATCATCGTCCCGAAATCTCAAACCACTCAAGTGGAACTTCAAATTTCGAAACAGATAATAATCACTTGGGGCCAGGTCCGGGATTTAACTGCTCGAACTTGCACTCACGAATAGTCGCTTGTGCAACTCTGGACTTGTGCACAGGGGCATTTTTATCGTGCAAGAGAAGGGCACCAGTAGCTAGCTTTCCCTTCGTTTTTGTCGCGCCTGCTATTAGCATGGCGCGACATAGCCGCCCGGTTTTCCGTCCGTTCGTCTGTTCGTCCGTTCGTCCGTCTGTTTGTCAAGACGTCAACATTTGCGACCACCCTAGCGTTCACCCTAAGGTTCAAGTTTATTTCTCAAGAACTATAAGAGCTTCATTAATGATACTTGGTACAAACTTGAATCTGGGGATGGCAACTTAAATGCAAGCATCTCTATTTGACATTGACCTACATTTTATGGTTCACTGACTTTGAAAAATATTGCGACCACCCTAGCGTTCACCCTAATGTTCAAGTTTATTTCTCAAGAACTATAAGAGCTTCATTAATTATACTTGGTACAAACTTGAATCTGGGGATGGCAACTTAAATGCAAGCATACCTATTTGACCTTGACCTACATTTTATGGTTCACTGACTTTGTAAAATATTGTGACCATCCTAGCGTTCACCCTAATGGTCAAGTTTACTTCTCAAGAACTATAAGAGCTTCATTAATGATATTTGGTACAAACTTGAATCCTGGGATGGCAACTTGAATGCAAGCTTCCATATTTGACATTGACCTAAATTTCATGGTTCACTGATTTTGTAAAATTTTGCGACCACCCCAGCGTTCACTCTAATGGTCAAATTTATTTCTCAAGAACTATAAGAGCTTCATTAATGATACTTGGTACAAACTTGTATCTGGGGATGGTAACTTAAATGCAAGGCACCCTATTTGACCTTGACCTATATTTCATGGTTCACTGACTTTGTAAAATATTGCGACCACCCTAGCGTTCACCCAGATGGTCAAGTTAATTTCTCAAGAACTATAAGAGCTTCATTAATGATACTTGGTACAAACTTTATCTGGGGATGGAAACTTAAATGCAAGCATCCATATTTGACCTTGACCAACATTTTATGGTTCACTGACTTGGTAAAATATTGCAACCACCCTAGCGTTCACCCTAATGGTTAAGTTCATTTCTCAAGAATTATTACAGCTTACTTTATGATACTTAGTACAAGCTTGCATTTAAGAATGACAACTTTTATGCAAGCATCTATGTTTGACCTTGACCTAGATGTTATGGTTCAGTGACCTTACACCCCACAGGCGCGACATAGCCTTCGGCGGAATTCTTGTTCTTTAATAGCAACCTTTAATTGTTGAATGACATTTGCAAAGTATTCTCCTAAATTGAAGTACCAGCAGACATGTAATCTATTAATATAATCCCTTTGGAGTCCCAAAATACCGTGGTCATTACCTTGCCGGCTGATGGTTGTGACGAAATTTCTTAGGTGGGGGTGAGCGAGGGCGCTTCCATTGCATGGGCTCTTTTTCAGTATCTGTGTCCCAGTGGTTAAGACAAGTTTCAACTCCTGTTACAAGACGAGTGTGAAAGTCTTTTGGATTGGCATTGTACACTTCCAGAAGTTCTTGACTTGACTCCACCCTTTGCATGTTCAGGTTTCTGGGTACCCACCGGGCAGATACTTTGACATGCCTAAATGTTCATGGATTATAGTGCAAAAACTTTCATTTGAAATACCACATTCTGAAGCAGTTCGGCAACTTTGATTCGGCGATTGTTTAGCACAAGTCTCTCAACACGGTCGATCATCATCAACACGGCGTCCTGATCTTGGGTCATCTTCTAAGGAGTCTCGCCCACGTTTAAATTCTGCTGACCACATTGCCACTGCGGCATACTTTGGGCTACTATCACCATTCACATCAGCCATGCGCCGATCGACTTCTTTGGCCTTTGCACTCTCCTTAGTGAGGAACTTCATGACTGCTCTGAACTCAATATTCTGACTTATAATTTTTGCCTATGGGTATAGGATTTCAAACGAAAAGTAAGAGCAAAACATGTATGTGTTGACTGAACGGGTGTTATCATTCAACTCACAAAGGTTCTACTAATTAATTGAACACCCCCGTAGTGACTCCAATAACCGCTATTACGAACAATTTGTATAGTACAAAACGTATTCGAGCTATTGAAGTTTTCGATTTCAGGATTTGTTAGCAGCTGGATACGAGGCCCCAATTCTGGCAGTACAGTACCTGTCTGAGAGCTATCCCAAAGAAACTAGGAATGAGAAAAAGATTTTAGATATTGGTGCTGGTACGGGGATGGTGGCTCGTGGGGTAAGTTTATGGCTGGTACTCAAAAAGAAAACTGTCGCTTATCACCATCTTAAAGTAAATGGATGCATTTTTACTCTTTGAAACTGTCTTCATATCATAATGGTCCGATCTTCGAAGTAACAAATTTTAGCCTCCTTTCGAGAGGAGCTGAATTTTACAGGAAAACAACACCAAAATGTCACTAAAGTTGCCTTCTTTACGACAATGGTGCAATGTGTCGGATTTGGATATGTAAATACCCCTTGTAAACGTCATTTTGGGCCATGTTTGCTGATGTTGGCTGGGTGGGGGACGCCTCTAAGTCCGCGGGTAGGCGTCTCTTGCCTGATGCCTCCAGTTGACCTGTCTCATGAGCTACGTCGGTCGGTGTGTGCTCGGAGGGGGATGTGCTGTGTTTGCCTGGTCTTGTCCGTCATCCGTTTCGGTTTCAAAAATTTGGGGCTGAGACACACTGATGAAGATTAAATATCAGAAAGGCCTCTGTGTCACTAAATTTGGTACAGTTACGCCTTAATTGCAACCACTGGGCCGGTGTCTCTGCTCGTGGATGATTCGTTCGTGTCCGAGGGTATCATCAGCCCAGTATCAGTTCCTGAGTGCTGAGGTTGATACTACGGTGTTGACGTCAATACTCAAGTACCGATTTAAATAACTATATTTTATTTTATACTTAGCAGTGAAATCAATGCATATCTGAAACAAATAAAAATGATATCAACCACAAGTGAAATGATATCGTATCATTTCACATGTGACTGATACCATTTATATCATTTCACTGTAGCGTGCCGGAACTACTTTTTTGTTTACGTTATGGTCGAAAAAAAAGGTTAATTTTCCATTTATTTACAAAGAATAATAATTCCTTATGTCGTTAGAATATATTTTGACGTTTGAAGACAGAAGAGTGGCATTAAAACTGAATGAACAGACGCCATATTTGACAACAGCAGCGCTGTGATTTTTGGAGTAGGGTATATTTGCAACACACAACATGATGTCGCTCGTGGGAACAGTCGTTCGCCGGAACAAAGTGTCCGTGGTGGGAACACTGGAAATTAGCAGTTCTGTTGTAGATACAGAAAACCGTAAAATTTGGGTTATCTTTGCATATTAATTTAAATGTATCGTGTTCTATTCTCTTCATTTGGGTCAAGCGAATAACAGTCGTCGTTTATTAAAAGTTATTTATTTTTATGACTGTTATGAAATTTGATAACGCCTCGCATTTTTGTTGAATAGTTGGCGTGTCATACAAAGTTATTTATAAGACTTTCAAGGGGCGTAACAAATCAAAACAAACAAAAAAATCAACACTCTGCATATTTTGCAATAGTTTGGTTAATCACTTTAATTTTGATTAAAGGATTTCAATTAAAAAATACATAAAAATATGCCTAACATAAAGTTTTATGAATCTATTCCAGTTTGTATTGGTGACAAAATATTTGCTGGTAATGAACCTTTTCATAGTTGAAATTATTTTGATACTAATAGTAAGTTGCGTCCTCCGCGAACGGCCCCGCTAGGAGGGAACTAAAACTGACAGCACTAGGATACCAAGGGGAGATAAACGCGATTTCTTTGCTCAATCTAATGTCACAGGAAATGAGGGACGCGGTTTTCAATTTCTTTGAGAAAACAAACTACCTGGACAAAATATAGGGGAAAGCTAAGGGCGCAGACTAAATTTATTGCACTGTTACGAGAGACACACCCCGTACGAGGTTACACACAAGCATGCCTGAAACCAAAACCGTTACAGACCCGATTTCAGAAACAATAAATGATTTAACCGCACCTTAGACGCTACCAACCAAAAAGGAGCGTAGTGATCAAAGGGCGGCCGTCTCACGGCAAAAAGGGGAACAAAGTCAACGGTAGGCAGTGTGGTTTGTGGCCTCGGCTTTGCACTTAGGAGTGCCTAACGGTGACAGCGATCCCTGGATCACTGTGAGAAGACCATAACAGAACGGGGCATGGACCCACCACAAGGAAAATCCATAGCCCCGGCCCACCCTCCAAATGGGTGTGGCAAGCGAGAGGTTAAGACGAGGTGTAGCGTTGTGGTTGCGGCCCACTGGCTTTGCACTTATGAGCGCTGCACCAAAATCATAGCTGATCGGGAGCCACACTGCCCGAAATAGGATCACACGAGAACACGCCGGAACTGGGCATGGATCCATCACAAGGAAAATCCATCGCCCGGCCTCTCCGGAGGGGGGAAGGCAAACGGGAAATCAGGACGAGATGTAACGCTGGGGTTTGCGGTCTTAGGGCTTTGGCACTGAGCAGCGTTGCGTCAAAATCCTGGCTGATCGAGAGCCACACAACCCAAAGGAGAACGGCACACCAACACACTAGCAAACAAAAGGCTCTCCTTCAGGAATGCACATAGATTAGTGGGACAGAAATAAGAAACAATAGGCCTTATCACATCTCTTTGTTTTTCTTTTTTTTTTTCGCTTTCGAATAAAGGATGTACATTATAAGGTTACCCGAACGGAATGATCTGGGGGCCACAAAAGGACCCTTTTATAAACACCTGACTAGCAGAAAAATCACAGGAAGGCTCTCTCTAAGCACACATGGTATTGCTTCTGTCCCTCTCTTGACAAATGAATACGGTCCCTATAATAGTGCCTGTGGAGGCGGCCATCGCTGTCCCAACTTTGCCTTCGGAAAATATGAAACGCTGTCCCACAAGTCAACATCATAGCTCGCCACGCGCATACCACCATGGCCGAAAAACCGAACCTCGCCTGGTACATCAAACAGCCCTCGGTACTGCCCTTGTCGTTTAACATAAGAATCACCAAAAAACAGCAAATCGCGCCATAACCGTAATTAAAACGGACGGTCAAGACGACCATTTATTTAAACAGATAAGGGAAATAAACTAACTAACTAGGGCATGACTTAGCGCGACCCTGAAGGAGGGCATCAACACACAACCACCCACGCAAAACTAAAACAACATACATCCACCCACGCAATGCTCAATTAGGTAGATAAAGCGATAGTTGTAGAATAGTTGTAGAGTAGGAATCCCGTAGAGAGGATAGTATAGGAAAAGAGAGATCAAAAATCTGGAGATAGAAGAAGAAGAAGAGTTTAGTTCCCCAAAAGCGATTTCAAACATTGTTAACTGTAAATATGACACATAAAAACAAGATCGCATATAGGAGTGCTCGACTGCGCACATGCGCAGGCGGACGCTTGTAAGCGACCTATGAATTTGTACTAACTGCATTGCTAACGAGATCGGCACACGATATCTCGGGCCCTCAAACGACTAGGTAGGAATACAATTCCTCCTATGGTGCCTTCCTTCAAGTAGGATGCGATAATGACATGTAAACATGGCGACTCAGAATGACCCACTTACGGTCCCACAGAATATGACATCCTACGTGGAGGAGGGCACCACATTTTCCTAACTTTAACAAAAAAATGCAGAAAAGGAGATTGACCTACTATCACATCCTCCGCGATAGAGGTCACCCACAAACTAAAATAAACACGAACTTGGGCCCGAGACGGCGGAGGCCGTCACACTATACTATATGTTGTATGTACAGAATAAACAAAAATCACAAAATATAATCTACAAGCACAACCTTGCAGATACAAAAACTGTCCTACCCAGCATAAGAGAGCGGGTGGGCTTGCCCCAAAACGGACAACACCATCTTTAAAGCACAAGAAAAACAAACACGACAGGTCCGTGGCGGGGCGAGCACATCCGCCCGCATATATACTCAATAAGCTGGGGGCACCGACCAAATAATGTAAAAATGTACAAAAATGTACAACAATATGCAAAAATCAAATAAAAAAAAAAAAAAAAAAAAATACCAATATCAAAATTGATACAAAAAGCGTAGACGACATCCATAGACATGGTGCTGGCGTGAGGGTGTAGATGCGGCTGAAGCTACAAGCTAGAAGAAAGAAATGGATGGACTCTACAATTTTGTGGTGCAAATAAGCACCACAAAATGGCTAAAAAACTTTGTCTCGAATCCCCTGATTGAATATAAGGTGCATAACACGTAACATGGAAACGTGTATAGCAATCTTTAGAAACGTCTTCCAAATCGCAATGAAACTTTCAAACAAAATTAACTGCTAAACGATCCCCTTAATGATAAGTTCAAACTCGGAGCCTACCCTGTTACACAAAACAACCCACACCCCTTTGCGGCAAACCGCAAAAACCCAAGGCACAGCACTGCTATAACTTAAACGCAGTGCAATCACGCAGCCAAACCTTTAGAATGGAGTTCCAAATTACTACAACTAAACTATGTTGCACAAAAACAAAGGCTCACATTGGAACTGTGCAACATATCCACAGCCCTTGAAATATGAAGCACGCCTAGCCCAGAAACTCCTACATTTAAAGATGCCCTTTAGCGACAGGACACATGTACTCCTGAAGCAAACGGGAAGACAAAATATAAGCCCCACCGAGACCTGGAAAGGTCACGGCACCGTTTCACAAACCTCTCAGGACGGAGCTCAGCGATTGGCTACAGGGCAAGGGGATGCCCGTGGGCTCGGAGACACCTGAGACGTGAGACGACAAACATGGACAGACGGGACTGGAGCCGAGCGATGGTCTCCCTGTTCACCGGCAACGGGGAATAGGGGTACCACCGAACGGCTACGGTGTAGTGCCAGCATGGATTCGTTCCCTGGGACCCCACCAGCTGACGACCCGCGACACGGGGAAACTGGAAAACAACAACAATCCGCGAATGAAGTCACCTAACTCCCAATCGGCTAGCTGATAACTGTCAAGCAGACAGGAGTCAGCATATTGGCAGCCTAGGGAAAAGAGCAGTACCTCCAACTAATCCCAGCTGGCGAACTGGGGGTAGCCCCTATGTGCCCTTGGCGCCCGGTTACCTTAAAAACATCCGTCAGTCATCTATTTATTTTGCATCAGGACAAAGAAGAAGAACAACGTTGAATTCGAAGGGATGTTTTTTATTGTATCGTGATCCCAAATGAATATCAAATGAGTCATTAAAATGTCCATTTAAAGAAGCATTTAACCCAGCTAATTAAAAATCAATTAGTCCTTACAAAAGAAACATTCTGACTTAAAGACAAAAAATATTCTATTGTGGAAGCAGGCTACAAACCGCATACAAATCCATGCACTTTCCACTTGTCTGGAGCAAAATAATCCGTAAACAAAATTTGCCGCATGGCGTTAAATTAAACTAGAAATTTCTTCTGACGTAACGTCAACTTTCAACGTCATTTTCCACGTTTTACGCTGATACTCGTAACCGCTGATACTCGTTTTCAGCATTTCTTTTAGGGCTACTGATGAGGCCTTGATGGCCGAAACAAGCTTGTCTGGCCCAAACAACAAATGGGTTCTGCTATTTTCGTTTTTGAATGCGTTCATGGTTCATGGTTCTCAAAGGGCATCCCTTTTAGCCTTATTTAATACACATGATTTAAAGCAAACTAGACATTTGAACAATTTCCTGCAATTGTTTTTAGCGATTGGTGGATTCCATACATGGACTCCTTTAATAGATTGTTCCCAGCAAGGACAATTTATATAGGTATGTTTAATAGACTGTTCCCACCAAGGACACTTTCTGTAGGTATGTTTTATAGACTGTTCCAAGCACAGACACTTCTGTAGGTATGTTTATAGACTGTTCCCAGCCCGGACAATTATATAGGTATGTTAAATAGACTGTTCCCACCAAGGACACTTTTCGTAGTTATGGTTAGTAGACATTTTCCAGCACGGACACTTTCTAAAGCTATCAT
Organism: Lucinisca nassula; assembly: GCA_963580285.1. Lineage (NCBI taxonomy): Eukaryota > Metazoa > Mollusca > Bivalvia > Lucinida > Lucinidae > Lucinisca > Lucinisca nassula. The sequence continues at coordinate 170,485,847 of OY757010.1, forward strand.
TAAAAGACTGGTCCTAGCATGGACACTTTCTGTAGGTATATTTAAAAGACTGTTCCCACCACGGACACTTTCTATAGTACGCTTCATAGTCTGTTCCCAGCAAGGACACTTTCTGTAGCTATGTTTAATAGACTGTTCCCATCAAGGACACTTTCAGTAGGTATGTTTAATATATTGTTCCCATCACGGATACTTCTGTTGGTATGTTTAATAGACTGTTTCCAACAAGGACACTTTCTATACGTATGTTTAATAAGAAGTTCCCACCAAGCACACTTTCTGTAGCTATGTTTAATAGACTGTTCCCAGCATGGACACTTTTTGTAGCTATGTTTAATAGGCTGTTTCCAGCACGGACACTTCTGTATATATGTTTAATAGACTGTTTCCAACAAGGTCTCTTTCTATACGTATGTTTAATAAACTGTTCCCACCAAGGACACTTTCTGTAGCTATGTTTAATAGAATGTTCCCACCAAGGACACTTTCTGTAGCCATTTTTAACATACTGTTCCAACTAAGGACACTTTTTGTAGCTATGTTTAATAGGCTGTTTCCAGCACGGACACTTCTGTATATATGTTTAATAGACTGTTTCAAACAAGGTCTCTTTCTATACGTATGTTTAATAAACTGTTCCCACCAAGGACACTTTCTGTAGCTATGTTTAATAGAATGTCCGCACCAAGGACACTTTCTGCAGCCATTTTTAACAGACTGTTCCCACTAAGGACACTTTTTGTAGCTATGTTTAATAGGCTGTTTCCAGCACGGACACTTCTGTATATATGTTTAATAGACTGTTTCCAACAAGGACTCTTTCTATACGTATGTTTAATAAACTGTTCCCACCAAGGACACTTTCTGTAGCTATGTTTAATAGAATGTCCGCACCAAGGACACTTTCTGTAGCCGTTTTTAACAGACTGTTCCCACCAAGGACACTTCATGTAGCTATGTTTAATAGACTGTTCCCAGCATGGACACTTTTTGTAGATATGTTTAATAGAATGTTCCCACCAAGGACACTTTCTGTAGACATTTTTAACAGACTGTTCCCACCAAGGACACTTCATGTAGCTATGTTTAATAGACTGTTCCCAGCATGGACACTTCATGTAGCTATGTTTAATAGACTGTTCCCAGCATGGACACTTTTTGTAGCTATGTTTAATAGAATGTTCCCAACAAGGACACTTTCTGTAGCCGTTTTTAACAGACTGTTCCCACCAAGGACACTTCATGAAGCTATGTTTAATAGACTGTTCCCAGCATGGACACTTTTTGTAGTTATGTTTAATAGAATGTTCCCACCAAGAACACTTTCTGTAGCCATTTTAACAGACTGTTCCCACCAAAGACACTTCATGTAGCTATGTTTAATAGACTGTTCCCAGCATTGACACTTTTTGTAGCTATGTTTAATAGGCTGTTTTCAGCACGGACACTTCTGTATATATGTTTAATAGACTGTTTCCAACAAGGACTCTTTCTATACGTATGTTTAATAAACTGTTCCCACCAAAGACACTCTGTAGCTATGTTTGATAGAATGTCCCCACCAAGGACACTTTCTGTAGCCGTTTTTAACAGACTGTTCCAACCAAGGACACTTCATGTAGCTATGTTAAATAGACTGTTCCCAGCATGGACACTTTTTGTAGTTATGTTTAATAGAATGTTCCCACCAAAGACACTTTCTGTAGACATTTTTAACAGACTGTTCCCACCAAGGACACTTCATGTAGCTATGTTTAATAGACTGTTCCCAGCATGGACACTTCATGTAGCTATGTTTAATAGACTGTTCCCAGCATGGACACTTTTTGTAGTTATGTTTAATAGAATGTTCCCACCAAGGACACTTTCTGTAGCCATTTTCAACAGACTGTTCCCACCAAGGACACTTCATGTAGCTATGTTTAATAGACTGTTCCCAGCATGGACACTTTTGGTAGCTATGTTTAATAGGCTGTTTCCAGCACGGACACTTCTGTATATATGTTAAATAGACTGTTTCCAACAAGGACTCTTTCTATACGTATGTTTAATAAACTGTTCCCACCAAGGACACTTTCTGTAGCTATGTTTAATAGAATGTTCCCACCAAGGACACTTTCTGTAGCCATTTTTAACATACTGTTCCAACTAAGGACACTTTTTGTAGCTATGTTTAATAGGCTGTTTCCAGCACGGACACTTCTGTATATATGTTTAATAGACTGTTTCAAACAAGGTCTCTTTCTATACGTATGTTTAATAAACTGTTCCCACCAAGGACACTTTCTGTAGCTATGTTTAATAGAATGTTCCCACCAAGGACACTTTCTGCAGCCATTTTTAACAGACTGTTCCCACTAAGGACACTTTTTGTAGCTATGTTTAATAGGCTGTTTCCAGCACGGACACTTCTGTATATATGTTTAATAGACTGTTTCCAACAAGGACTCTTTCTATACGTATGTTTAATAAACTGTTCCCACCAAGGACACTTTCTGTAGCTATGTTTAATAGAATGTCCGCACCAAGGACACTTTCTGTTGCCGTTTTTAACAGACTGTTCCCACCAAGGACACTTCATGTAGCTATGTTTAATAGACTGTTCCCAGCATGGACACTTTTTGTAGATATGTTTAATAGAATGTTCCCACCAAGGACACTTTCTGTAGACATTTATAACAGACTGTTCCCACCAAGGACACTTCATGTAGCTATGTTTAATAGACTGTTCCCAGCATGGACACTTCATGTAGCTATGTTTAATAGACTGTTCCCAGCATGGACACTTTTTGTAGCTATGTTTAATAGAATGTTCCCACAAAGGACACTTTCTGTAGCCGTTTTTAACAGACTGTTCCCACCAAGGACACTTCATGAAGCTATGTTTAATAGACTGTTCCCAGCATGGACACTTTTTGTAGTTATGTTTAATAGAATGTTCCCACCAAGAACACTTTCTGTAGCCATTTTTAACAGACTGTTCCCACCAAAGACACTTCATGTAGCTATGTTTAATAGACTGTTCCCAGCATTGACACTTTTTGTAGCTATGTTTAATAGGCTGTTTTCAGCACGGACACTTCTGTATATATGTTTAATAGACTGTTTCCAACAAGGACTCTTTCTATACGTATGTTTAATAAACTGTTCCCACCAAAGACACTCTGTAGCTATGTTTGATAGAATGTCCCCACCAAGGACACTTTCTGTAGCCGTTTTTAACAGACTGTTCCAACCAAGGACACTTCATGTAGCTATGTTAAATAGACTGTTCCCAGCATGGACACTTTTTGTAGTTATGTTTAATAGAATGTTCCCACCAAAGACACTTTCTGTAGACATTTTTAACAGACTGTTCCCACCAAGGACACTTCATGTAGCTATGTTTAATAGACTGTTCCCAGCATGGACACTTCATGTAGCTATGTTTAATAGACTGTTCCCAGCATGGACACTTTTTGTAGTTATGTTTAATAGAATGTTCCCACCAAGGACACTTTCTGTAGCCATTTTTAACAGACTGTTCCCACCAAGGACACTTCATGTAGCTATGTTTAATAGACTGTTCCCAGCATGGACACTTTTGGTAGCTATGTTTAATAGGCTGTTTCCAGCACGGACACTTCTGTATATATGTTAAATAGACTGTTTCCAACAAGGACTCTTTCTATACGTATGTTTAATAAACTGTTCCCACCAAGGACACTTTCTGTAGCTATGTTTAATAGAATGTCCCCACCAAGGACACTTTCTGTAGCCGTTTTTAACAGACTGTTCCCACCAAGGGCACTTCATGTAGCTATGTTTTGTAAAATGTTCCCAGCATGGACACTTTTTGTAGCTATGTTTAATAGAATGTTCCCACCAAGGACACTTTCTGTAGCCATTTTTAACAGACTGTTCCCAACAAGGACACTTCATGTAGCTATGTTTAATCGACTGTTCCCAGCATGGACACTTTTTGTAGCTATGTTTAATAGGCTGTTTCCAGCACGGACAGTTCTGTATATATGTTTAATAGACTGTTTCCAACAAGGTCTCTTTCTATACGTATGTTTAATAAACTGTTCCCACCAAGGACACTTTCTGTAGCTATATTTAATAGAATGTTCCCTTAAGGACACTTTCTGTAGCCATTTTTAACAGACTGTTCCCACTAAGGACACTTTTTGTAGCTATGTTTAATAGGCTGTTTCCAGCACGGACACTTCTGTATATATGTTTAATAGACTGTTTCCAACAAGGACTCTTTCTATACGTATGTTTAATAAACTGTTCCCACCAAGGACACTTTCTGTAGCTATGTTTAATAGAATGTCCCCACCAAGGACACTTTCTGTAGCCGTTTTTAAGAGACTGTTCCAGCCAAGGACACTTCATGTAGCTATCTTTAATAGACTGTTCCCAGCATGGACTCTTTTTGCAACTATGTTTAATAGAATGTTCCGACCAAGGACACTTTCTGTAGCCATTTTTAACAGACTGTTCCCACCAAGGACACTTCATGTAGCTATGTTTAATAGACTGTTCCCAGCATGGACACTTTTTGTAGCTGTGTTTAGTAGGCTGTTTCCAGCACGGACACTTCTGTATATATGTTTAATAGACTGTTTCCAACAAGGTCTCTTTCTATACGTATGTTTAATAAACTGTTCCCACCAAGGACACTTTCTGTAGCTATGTTTAATAAAATGTTCCCACCAAGGACACTTTCTGTAGCCATTTTTAACAGACTGTTCCCACTAAGGACACTTTTTGTAGCTATGTTTAATAGGCTGTTTCCAGCACGGACACTTCTGTATATATGTTAAATAGACTGTTTCCAAAAAGGACTCTTTCTATACGTATGTTTAATAAACTGTTCCCACCAAGGATACTTTCTGTAGCTATATTTAATAGAATGTCCCCACCAAGGACACTTTCTGTAGCCGTTTTTAACAGACTGTTCCCACCATGGACACTTCTTGTAGCTATGTTTAATAGACTGTTCCCAGCATGGACACTTTTTGTAGTTATGTTTAATAGAATGTTCCCACCAAGGACACTTTCTGTAGACATTTTAACAGACTGTTCCCACCAAGAACACTTTATGTAGCTATGTTTAATAGACTGTTCCCAGCATGGACACTTCATGTAGCTATGTTTAATAGACTGTTCCCAGCATGGACACTTTTTGTAGCTATGTTTAATAGAATGTTCCCACCAAGGACACTTTCTGTAGCCGTTTTTAACAGACTGTTCTCACCAAGGACACTTCATGTAGCTATGTTTAATAGACTGTTCCCAGCATTGACACTTTCTGTAGCTATGTTTAATAGAATGTTCCCACCAAGGACACTTTCTGTAGCTATGTTTAATAGAATGTTCCCACCAAGGACACTTTCTGTAGCCATTTTTAACAGACTGTTCCCAGCATGGACACTTTTTGTAGCTATGTTTAATAGGCTGTTTCCAGCACGGACACTTCTGTATATATGTTTAATAGACTGTTTCCAACAAGGACTCTTTCTATACGTATGTTTAATAAACTGTTCCCACCAAGGACACTTTCTGTAGCTATGTTTAATAGAATGTCCCCACCAAGGACACTTTCTGTAGCCGTTTTTAACAGACTGTTCCCACCAAGGACACTTCATGTAGCTATGTTTAGTAGACTGTTCCCAGCATGGACACTTTTTGTAGTTATGTTTAACAGAATGTTCCCACCAAGGACACTTTCTGTAGACATTTTTAACAGACTGTTCCAACCAAGGACACTTCATGTAGCTATGTTTAATAGACTGTTCCCAGCATGGACACTTTTTGTAGTTATGTTTAATAGAATGTTCCCACCAAGGACACTTTCTGTAGACATTTTTAACAGACTGTTCCCACCAAGGACACTTCATGTAGCTATGTTTAATAGACTGTTCCCAGCATGGAAACTTCATGTAGCTATGTTTAATAGACTGTTCCCAGCATGGACACTTTTTGTAGCTATGTTTAATAGAATGTTCCCACCAAGGACACTTTCTGTAGCCATTTTTAACAGACTGTTCCCACCAAAGACACTTCATGTAGCTATGTTTAATAGACTGTTCCTAGCATGGACAATTTTTGTAGCTATGTTTAATAGGCTGTTTTCAGCACGGACACTTCTGTATATATGTTTAATAGACTGTTTCCAACAAGGCCTCTTTCTATACGTATGTTTAATGAACTGTTCCCACCAAGGACACTCTGTAGCTATGTTTTATAGAATGTCCCCACCAAGGACACTTTCTGTAGCCGTTTTTAACAGACTGTTCCAACCAAGGACACTTCATGTAGCTATGTTAAATAGACTGTTCCCAGCATGGACACTTTTTGTAGTTATGTTTAATAGAATGTTCCCACCAAGGACACTTTCTGTAGACATTTTTAACAGACTGTTCCCACCAAGGACACTTCATGTAGCTATGTTTAATAGACTGTTCCCAGCATGGACACTTTTTGTAGCTGTGTTTAATAGGCTGTTTCCAGCACGGACACTTCTGTATATATGTTTAATAGACTGTTTCCAACAAGGTCTCTTTCTATACGTATGTTTAATAAACTGTTCCCACCAAGGACACTTTCTGTAGCTATGTTTAATAGAATGTTCCCACCAAGGACACTTTCTGTAGCCATTTTTAACAGACTGTTCCCACTAAGGACACTTTTTGTAGCTATGTTTAATAGGCTGTTTCCAGCACGGACACTTCTGTATATATGTTAAATAGACTGTTTCCAAATAGGACTCTTTCTATACGTATGTTTAATAAACTGTTCCCACCAAGGATACTTTCTGTAGCTATGTTTAATAGAATGTCCCCACCAAGGACACTTTCTGTAGCCGTTTTTAACAGACTGTTCCCACCATGGACACTTCATGTAGCTATGTTTAATAGACTGTTCCCAGCATGGACACTTCATGTAGCTATGTTTAATAGACTGTTCCCAGCATGAACACTTTTTGTAGCTATGTTTAATAGAATGTTCCCACCAAGGACACTTTCTGTAGCCGTTTTTAACAGACTGTTCCCACCAAGGACACTTCATGTAGCTATGTTTAATAGACTGTTCCCAGCATGGACACTTTTTGTAGCTATGTTTAATAGAATGTTCCCACCAAGGACACTTTCTGTAGCCATTTTTAACAGACTGTTCCCACCAAGGACACTTCATGTAGCTATGTTTAATAGACTGTTCCCAGCATGGACACTTTTTGTAGCTATGTTTAATAGGCTGTTTCCAGCACGGACCCTTCTGTATATATGTTTAATAGACTGTTTCCAACAAGGACTCTTTCTATACGTATGTTTAATAAACAGTTCCCACCAAGGACACTTTCTGTAGCTATGTTTAATAGAATGTCCCCACCAAGGACACTTTCTGTAGCCGTTTTTAACAGACTGTTCCCACCAAGGACACTTCATGTAGCTATGTTTAGTAGACTGTTCCCAGCACGGACACTTCTTTAGGTCTGTTTAATAGACTGTTCCCACCAAGGACACTTTCTGTAGTTATGTTTAATAGACTGTTCCCGACAAGGACATTTTCTCTTCCTACGACGGACACTGCTGTAGGTATGTTTAATAGACGGTTCCCATCACAGACACTGCTGTAGTTATGTGTAGGAGAAAGTCCAAATAAGTGTACATTCCTGAAAACGGAGCTGAGGCCATCCATAAAAAAATGGTTGCTTGCTGTCCCCAAAACAACCCACTATTTTTCACCCAGACTCCAAAAATTTTATTGAGATCTGGTAAGATTATTTTTTTGAGCACAAACTTTTTTACTTTGAAAAATCTTAAGGATTCAATGTTTATGTTCCCACCAAGGACACTTTCTGCAGCTCTGTTTAATAGACTGTTCCAAGCATGGACACTTACTGTTGCTATGTTTAATAGACTGTTCCCACCAAGAACACTTTCTGTAGCTATGTTTGATAGAATGTTCCCACCAAGGACACTTTTTGTAGTTATTATCTCACCTGAGTCGAAAGCTTATTGGTGAACTTATAGGGTGGTCAGAGTTTGTCTTTCGTGTGCCTGTGTGTCCACATTTTTAAATGTCTTCTCCTCTGGAACCGCTGGGCTGATTGACGTCAGATGAGCGATTCAGGACCAATGGCCCTGTGGTGTTTAATAGACTATTCCCAGCATGGACACTTCTTAAAGTATGTTTAATAGACTGTTCCAAGCACGGACACTTATTTAGGTATGTTTAATAGACTGTTTCCAGCACAGACACTTCTTTAGGTATGTTTTATAAACTGTTCCTACCAAGGACACTTTCTGTAGTTATGTTTAATAGACTGTTCCCAACACGGACACTTCTTTAGGTATTTTAATGGACTGTTCCCACCAAGGACACTTCTTTAGGTATGCTTTATAGACTGTTCCCAGCACGGACACTTCTTTAGGTCTGTTTAATAGACTGTTCCCACCAAGGTCACTTTCTGTAGTTATGTTTAATAGACTGTTCCCGACAAGGACACTTTCTCTTCCTACGACGGAGACTGCTGTAGGTATGTTTAATAGACGGTTCCAAGTTTGATCCAATTCTGTTCATCCATTAAAGAGAATCAGCAGTTTAAAATTTTCATGATGTCGGCCATTATCACCTAGTTATGCATTGGAGTGGAACCATTTGAATAAATCTGATACAGGTGATGTAAGGATCTTTCTGACCAAGTTTGATCAAATTCCGTTCAGCCATTAATGAGAATCAGCAATTTGATGTTTTTCACGATGTCAGCCATTATGACCTACTTATGCATCGGAGTGGAACCATTCGAATAAATCTGATACAGATTGATGTAAGGATGCTTCTGACCATGTTTAATCAAATTCTGTTCGTTCATCCATTCACGAGAATCAGCGGTTTGAAGTTTTCCCGATATCGACCATTTTGACCTACTTATGCATCTGAGTGGAACCATTTGAATATATCTAATACTGGTTGATGCATGGATGCTTCTGACCATGTCTGATCAAATCCCTTTCACCAGTTCACGAGAGTTAGCAGTTTGAAGTTTTTCCATTATGACCTACTTATGCATCGAGGCGGAACCATTTGAACAAAACTGAGAAATGCTGATATCAGAATGCTTCAGATCAAGTTTGGTCAAAATCTGAGCATTGGTTTTCGAGGAGATGCCATTTGAACAAAATATATGTCGTAAATATAAAGTAGGTCACCGTGACCTAATACCACTACAGAGTTTTTGTATATAAATTTGAGAACCTAGTGCCCATCGAAGCTCAATACCAAAAATCAGCCAATTATACCATGCGGTTCTAGAGAAAAGTCGATTTAGTTGTTTTTGCTATTTTTAGTAACGGCGGCCATCTTGGATTGTCGACCCGGATAATTTTCGCAAACTTGTAAGTCTCGAGTCTGATCATGCTGCATATAAATTTTGAGAGTCGTAGATGCAGTGGTTTCGGAGAAGAAGTCGTTTGAACAAGTGTTTACGGACGACGGACGGACGGACGGACAGACAAAAAGTGATCACAATAGCTACACTGAGACTTCGTCTCAGTGAGCTAAAAATAGCAAAACAACTAAATTGACTTAGTATCCGAAAAAGCTTGGTATAGTTGACTCAAAATTGGTATGAGACATCGTTGGGACCTTGGTTCTCAAGATTATTCATATCATCCAAATCTGTAGTGAAATTAGGTCACAGTGACATAGTTTGTATTTACGAAGTGTATTTTGTTCAACCAACAGCTCTTCAAAAACTAATTTTCAAACTTGACCTGAAGCATCCTGGCATCAACCTTTCTCAGTTTTATTCAAATGAGCCCTCTCCAATGAATAAGTAGGTCATTATGGCCGCCATCTTGAAATAACTTTACATGGCTTTTTCTCATGAACAGATCAAACTTGGTCAGAAGTATCCTTATTTGGACCAGTCTCAAATTTATGCAAATGGTTCACTTTACTGCATAAGTATGTCAAAATGGCTGTCATCTTGAAAACAATAAAATGGCTTTTTCTCATGAACAGATAAACAGAATTTGATGAAACTTGGTCAGAAGCATCCATATAATTATGGACCAGTCTCAAATTTATGCAAATTTATCCAGTGCATAAGTAGGTCAAAATGGCTGACATCATAAAAAACTTCAAACAACTTCTCATGAACCTTTGATTGGAATTTGATCAAACTTGGTCATTAGCATCCTGACATTGATCTTTCTCAGATTTGTTCAAATGTTTCTGCTCCAGTTCATAAGCAGGTCATATTATGGCTGACATGGTGGAAATTTTCAAACGGATTTTTCTCATGGATTTTGATCACACTCGGTCAGATACATCCTGACATCGACCTTGTTCAGATTCGTTCACCTGGTTCCACTATGTAGGTCATAATGGCCAATTGTGGAAAAATCAAATTGTTTATTCAGAGGAAGTGTTGAACAGACTTGTACTCAGGTTAGCGATACAGAACCATAATGGTCCTCTTGTTGTTTTTATTGCACCCCTTACTCTTTTAGTGCAGTATGGTCACGAAACAGTGACAGAATTAATGGAACACCCTATAGACTATATTATATTCTTGTTCCTTATGATAAACCACATATACTGACATAGATCTTGGTTCCCAATGGGTCACCCGTGGGCATGTCCTACCCCTTCATTTCATAAAATGTACAATAACTCGGAAACTGCTTAGATCCCCACCCATAAACAATGTATTCTTGTTTCTTATGGTAAGATGCATTTAACGACATTGACCTTGGATACACCGGGGTCCCCTGGGGCATGACCCACCCCTCTTATCATGAAAGTCCTTATATAAGAAACCGTTCGGATCCTCAACCTTAAATCATATATTCTCCTGTTCCTTAAGACCCATTCATTGACACGGACCTAGGTCCCTCTGGGCTCTTCCGAGCCTGATCAGCCTGGCAGAGGGCATGCCTATCCTTTCTTCAAACAATGCGTTCTCTCGGAGTCAGAAAATGTTGCGATATTGTGGGCTGGATTTAGTCCGTTGTTTTATTGTTTTACAACTTCATGTCCATACGTGCTAACATGAAGCACAAAAAAGCAAAACTACAAATGGCATTTGCACTCTGTCAATGTTAAACGTCGAATAGCACGTAATACAGGCTACAGTATATAATTGCAACACGCAACACTATGACCTTGTCCGGAACAGTCCTTCGTGGGCGCCCACTGTCCGTGTTGGAGACATTGCATAGAATATCAACATTGCAGCCTGAATCGATCACCTGACGTCAATCATTGATATGAGGCATTGTTGATATAAGGCATCGTTAATATGAGGCATCGTTGATATAAGACAACGGTGATACGAGGCATCAGTGATATGAGGCATCAGTGATATGAGGCAGTGATGATATGGATGATGAGTATAGAATGATGTAAAGGGGTTTATGTGTCCCCCACCCCTGTTACTACATTTTATTCGGCGGTGAGCAGCTATAGATGTAATCGCCACGGTATAACACAGAGGCAAAAACTGGTTGGTGAAACAGTCATTACTGTGAATATACTGGTTAATATAAAGTTTATATAAAACATTATGGTGCCATAAACACTCATCATGTCCTTATCATCAACAGGAAGGGAGAAAGAACATTATTGTAAGTATTTGGGGTGTGAATGAGTGTGTGTACTTCATGTGTAATTCAAGTATGATTCAAGTGTATTCCACTTGTATTAAGACAGAAATTTAATTGGGCCCAGACTAATTTTCATTCTGTCTTAACCTAAGTGGAATAGATTGCGAGTCAACTGTCCCTTTAAGTTTGTCTTTGTAAAATTATGTAACCAGTGTTGTTTATAAATATTAGACTTATTTCATATAAATATTGTAATGGATTCTAAGTATCTTAGAATTTCCTTTGCGTTAGTGCCCCAAAAGTGGACATAGATTCGAGGTTCCCTCGTGTTGTCCCGTCACATATACGTTTTGCCAGCCCCCGACATATGAAACAAGTGTCTTTGGTGGGAACAGTGTATTGAACATAGCTTCAGAAACCGTCCGTGCTGGGAACAGTCTATTAAACATACCTACAGAAGTGTACGTGATGGGAACAGTCTATAAATCATAGCTCCAGTGAGTTTCCGTGATGGGAACAGTCTACCTGACATAGGTTCAGACAGTGTCCTTGGTGGGAACAGTCTATTAAACATACCTACAGGAGTGTCCGTCCGTCTATTGAACATACCTTCAGAAGTGTCCGTGCTGCGAAGAGACTAATATTCATAGCTACAGAAAGTATCCTTGTCGGGAACAGTCTATTAAACATAATGACAGAAAGTGTCCTTGGTGCCAACAGGCTATTAAACATGGCTACAGAAAGTGTCCTTGGTGGGGACATTCTATTAAACATAGCTACAGAAAGTGTCCTTGGTGGGAACAGTTTATTAAACATACGTATAGAAAGAGTCCTTGTTGGAAATAGTCTATTAAACATATATACAGAAGTGTCCTAGCTGGAAACAGCCTATTAAACATAGCTACAAAAGGTGTCCATGCTGGGAACAGTCTATTAAACATAGCTACATGAAGTGTCCTTGGTGGGAACAGTCTGTTAAAAACGGCTACAGAAAGAGTCCCTGGTGGGGACATTCTATTAAACATAGCTACAGAAAGTGTCCTTGGTGGGAACAGTTTATTAACCCTTTACCACTCAGATACGTGTTTTTACGTGTCTGCACCCCCCCCCCCCCATTTTAAGCCCCAGAAGCACCTAAAATCTGCATTTCTACCCCTGGATAGTTATGTTTGCTTTAGGATTTGTTGGGCAAAAAAGTGACCTGTTTTTTCGCGCGCCTCCCCACTAAAGATATTCTAGGGGGAATTGAAGGGGGGGGGGGGGGCAACGCCCGCCTCACATCCCGAAAAATTTTGGGTGTATGGCCCATCCGACCGCTAAAATTTATATCTGAGGGTGTCTGGGGTAAGAAATGCCTGAAAATTGATGCTGATAAAACATGCTGCAAACAATGAAAATGGCCAGTGCCAAACACTTTAATTGTTTGCATTGACAGCTGTGTGAAGATTAAAATGTGGTCAAAAATTCATGTGAAAACACACTTTTTGCGACTTTGAGATGCCCCCTCTTTACCATGACAACAATGATCAAGTCATGAAAGGTTGCGTTTGAAAGGAAACTGCCCAATGAACACTCATACCAAGTTTGGTGTAAAACAGCCCGTCTATTATGAAACAATGGCTGGTTGAAGTTGCTCTCAGGTGCAACACTGTGAAAATCAGCGAAATTCACAAAATCCCTGAGTGGTAAAGGGTTAAACATACGTATAGAAAGAGTCCTTGTTGGAAACCGTCTATTAAACATATATACAGAAGTGTCCGTGCTGGAAACAGCCTATTAAACATAGCTACAAAATGTGTCCAACCTGGGAACAGTCTATTAAACATAGCTACATGAAGTGTCCTTGGTGGGAACAGTCTGTTAAAAACGGCTACAGAAAGTGTCCTTGGTGGGGACATTCTATTAAACATAGCTACAGAAAGTGTCCTTGGTGGGAACAGTTTATTAAACATACGTATAGAATGAGTCCTTGTTGGAAACAGTCTATTAAACATATATACAGAAGTGTCCGAGCTGGAAACAGCCTATTAAACATAGCTACAAAAAGTGTCAATGCTGGGAACAGTCTATTAAACATAGCTACATGAAGTGTCCTTGGTGGGAACAGTCTGTTAAAAATGGCTACAGAAAGTGTCCTTGGTGGGAACATTCTATTAAACATAGTTACAAAAAGTGTCCATGCTGGGAACATTCTATTAAACATAGCTACATGAAGTGTCCTTGGTGGGAACAGTCTGTTAAAAACGGCTACAGAAAGTGTCCTTGGTGGGGACATTCTATTAAGCATAGCTACAGAAAGTGTCCTTGGTGGGAACAGTTTATTAAACATACGTATAGAAAGAGTCCTTGTTGGAAACAGTCTATTAAACATATATACAGAAGTGTCCGTGCTGGATACAGCCTGTTAAACATAGCTACAAAAAGTGTCCATGCTGGGAACAGTCTATTAAACATAGCTACATGAAGTGTCCTTGGTGGGAACAGTCTGTTGAAAACGGCTACAGAAAGTGTCCTTGGTGGGGACATTCTATTAAACATAGCTACAGAAAGTGTCCTTGGTGGGAACAGTTTATTAAACATACGTATAGAAAGAGTCCTTGTTGGAAACAGTCTATTAAACATATATGCAGAAGTGTCCGTGCTGGAAACAGCCTATTAAACATAGCTACAAAAAGTATCCATGCTGGGAACAGTCTTTTAAACATAGCTACATGAAGTGTCCTTGGTGGGAACAGTCTGTTAAAAACGGCTACGGAAAGTGTCCTTGGTGGGGACATTCTATTAAACATAGCTACAGAAAGTGTCCTTGGTGGGAACAGTTAATTAAACATACGTATAGAAAGAGTCCTTGTTGGAAACAGTCTATTAAACATATATAAAGATGTGTCCGTGCTGGAAACAGCCTATTAAACATAGCTACAAAAAGTGTCCATGCTGGTAACAGTCTATTAAACATAGCTACAAGAAGTGTCCTTTGTGGGAACAGTCTGTTAAAAACGGCTACAGAAAGAGTCCTTGGTGGGGACATTCTATTAAACATAGCTACAGAAAGTGTCCTTGGTGGAAAAAGTTTATTAAACATACATATAGAAAGAGTCCTTGTTGGAAACAGTCTATTAAACATATACACAGAAGTGTCCGTACTGGAAACAGCCTATTAAACATAGCTACAAAAAGTGTCCATGCTGGGAACAGTCTATTAAACATAGCTACATGAAGTGTCTTTGGTGGGAACAGTCTGTTAAAAATGGCTACATAAAGTGTCCTTGGTGGGAACATTCTATTAAACATAGCTACAAAAAGTGTCCATGCTGGGAACATTCTATTAAACATAGCTACATGAAGTGTCCTTGGTGGGAACAGTCTGTTAAAAACGGCTACAGAAAGTGTCCTTGGTGGGGACATTCTATTAAACATAGCTACAGAAAGTGTTCTTGTTGGAAACAGTCTATTAAACATATATACAGAAGTGTCCGTACTGGAAACAGCCTATTAAACATAGCTACAAAAAGTGTCCATGCTGGGAACAGTCTATTAAACATAGCTACATGAAGTGTCTTTGGTGGGAACAGTCTGTTAAAAATGGCTACATAAAGTGTCCTTGGTGGGAACATTCTATTAAACATAGCTACAAAAAGTGTCCATGCTGGGAACAGTCTATTAAACATAACTACATGAAGTGTCCTTCGTGGGAACAGTCTGTTAAAAACGGCTACAGAAAGTGTCCTTGGTGGGGACATTCTATTAAACATAGCTACAGAAAGTGTCCTTGGTGGGAACAGTTTATTAAACATACGTATAGAAAGAGTCCTTGTTGGAAACAGTCTATTAAACATATACACAGAAGTGTCCGTGCTGGAAACAGCCTATTTAACATAGCTACAAAAAGTGTCCATGCTGGGAACAGTCTATTAAACATAGCTACATGAAGTGTCCTTGGTTGGAACAATCTGTTAAAAATGGCTTCAGAAAGTGTCCTTTGTGGGAACAGTCTATTAAACATATATACAGAAGTGTCCGTGCTGGAAACAGCCTATTAAACATAGCTACAAAAAGTGTCCATGCTGGGAACAGTCTATTAAACATAACTACATGAAGTGTCCTTCGTGGGAACAGTCTGTTAAAAACGGCTACAGAAAGTGTCCTTGGTGGGGACATTCTATTAAACATAGCTACAGAAAGTGTCCTTGGTGGGAACAGTTTATTAAACATACGTATAGAAAGAGTCCTTGTTGGAAACAGTCTATTAAACATATACACAGAAGTGTCCGTGCTGGAAACAGCCTATTTAACATAGCTTCAAAAAGTGTCCATGCTGGGAACAGTCTATTAAACATAGCTACATGAAGTGTCCTTGGTGGGAACAATCTGTTAAAAATGGCTTCAGAAAGTGTCCTTGGTGGGAACATTCTATTAAACATAGCTACAAAAAGTGTCCATGCTGGGAGCAGTCTATTAAACATAGCTACATGAAGTGTCCTTGGTGGGAACAGTCTGTTAAAAACGGCTACAGAAAGTGTCCTTGGTGGGGACATTCTATTAAACATAGCTACAAAAGTGTCCTTGATGGGAACAGTTTATTAAACATACGTATAGAAAGAGTCCTTGTTGGAAACAGTCTATTAAACATATATACAGAATTGTCAGTGCTGGAAACAGCCTATTAAACATAGCTACAAAAAGTGTCCATGCTGGGAACAGTCTATTAAACATAGCTACATGAAGTGTCCTTGGTTGGAACAGTCAGTTAAAAATGGCTACAGAAAGTGTCCTTGGTGGGATTATTCTATTAAACATAGCTACAAAAAGTGTCCATGCTGGGAACATTCTATTAAACATAGCTACATGAAGTGTCCTTGGTGGGAACAGTCTGTTAAAAACGGGTACAGAAAGTGTCCTTGGTGGGGACATTCTATTAAACATAGCTACAGAAAGTGTCCTTGGTGGGAACAGTTTATTAAACATACGTATAGAAAGAGTCCTTGTTGGAAACAGTCTATTAAACATATATACAGAAGTGTCCGTGCTGGAAACAGCCTATTAAACATACCTACAAAAAGTGTCCATGCTGGGAACAGTCTATTAAACATAGCTACATGAAGTGTCCTTGGTGGGAACAATCTGTTAAAAATGGCTTCAGAAAGTGTCCTTGGTGGGAACATTCTATTAAACATAGCTACAGAAAGTGTCCTTGGTGGGAACAGTTTATTAAACATACGTATAGAAAGAGTCATTGTTGGAAACAGTCTATTAAACATATATACAGAAGTGTCCGTGCTGGAAACAGCCTATTAAACATAGCTACAAAAAGTGTCCATGCTGGGAACAGTCTATTAAACATAGCTACATGATGTGTCCTTGGTGGGAACAATCTGTTATAATTGGCTACATAAAGTGTCCTTGGTGGGAACATTCTATTAAACATAGCTACAGAAAGTGTCCTTGGTGAGAATAGTCTATTAAACATAGCAACAGTAAGTGTCCATGTTTGGAACAGTCTATTAAACATAGCTACAGAAAGTGTGCTTGGTGGGAACTTCTTATTAAACATACGTATAGAAAGTGTCCTTGTTGGAAACAGTCTATTAAACATACCAACAGAAGTATCCGTGCTGCAAACAATCTATTAAAATACCTTCAGAAAGTGTCCTTGGTGTGAACAGTCTATTAACCATATCTACAGAAATGTCCGTGCTGGGAACAATCTATCAAACATACCTACAGAAAGTGTCCTTGATGGGAACAGTCTATTAAACATAGCTTCAGAAAGTGTCCGTGCTGGGAACAGACTATGAAGCGTACTACAGAAAGTGTCCGTGGTGGGAACAGTCTTTTAAATATACCTACAGAAAGTGTCCATGCTGGGACCAGTCTTTTAATGAAGGCTTTAGAAAGTGTCCGTGCTGGAAAATGTCTACTAACCATAACTACGAAAAGTGTTGGTGGGAACAGTCTATTTAACATACCTATATAATTGTCCGGGCTGGGAACAGTCTATAAACATACCTACAGAAGTGTCTGTGCTTGGAACAGTCTATAAAACATACCTACAGAAAGTGTCCTTGGTGGGAACAGTCTATTAAACATACCTATATAAATTGTCCTTGCTGGGAACAATCTATTAAAGGAGTCCATGTATAGAATCCACCAATCGCTAAAAACATTTGCAGGAAATTGTTCAAATGTCTAGTTTGCTTTAAATCATGTGTATTAAATAAGGCTAAAAGGGATGCCCTTTGAGAACCATGAACGCATTCAAAAAGGAAAATAGCAGAATCCATTTGTTGTTTGGGCCAGACAAGCTTGTTTCGGCCATCAAGGCCTCATCAGTAGCCCTAAAAGAAATGCTGAAAACGAGTATCAGCGGTTACGAGTATCAGCGTAAAACGTGGAAAATGACGTTGAAAGTTGACGTTTCGTCAGAAGAAATTTCCAGTTTAATTTAACGGCATGCGGCAAATTTTGATTACGGATTATTTTGCTCCAGACAAGTGGAAAGTGTATGGATTTGTATGCGGTTTGTAGCCTGCTTCCACAATGGAATAATTTTTGTCTTTTAGTCAGAATGTTTCTTTTGTAAGGACTTATTGATTCTTAACTAGAATCGCGCAGTCGATGGCACGCCATCGCATATCCCCACGCTTTTTCAAAGATACGCCACTATATAAGTTCTCAATTGCAACTCCCACCGAATTTTAATATCAAAATTCCGAAAGTGTCATGCACTCCTCAGACCAAAGACCTATCAGTTCCCAAAGTTTCACGTTTCTATCTGAAAAGGCGTAGGAGGAGTTATCCGGTAATCATTAAAAAGGAGGTTATGGGGGTGAAAATCCAAGTTTTTGACCTCTGGTGACCTCAAATGTGACCCTAGGAGTCAAATTTTGATTGTTATGTATTCTACTCATTATGCCGTTCGATTTGATATGTCACATGACCAGGTTCTGAAAACTTTGGTTTTTTACCCCTGGGGCACCCCACCCCCTGGCCTGGCCCCTAGGGGTAGGATCAAAATTCCGAAAGTGTCATGCACTCCTCAGACCAAAGACCTATCAGTTCCAAAAATTACATGTTTCTATCTGAAACGGCGTAGGAGGAGTTATCCGGTAATCGTTAAAAAGGGGGTTATGGGGGTGAAAATCCAAGTTTTTGACCTCTGGTGACCTCAAACCTGACCCTAGGGGTCAAATTTTGATTGTTATGTATTCTACTAATTATGCCATTCGATTTGATATGTCACACAACCAGGTTCTGGAAACTTTGATTTTTACCCCCGGGGTACCCCACCCCCTGGCCTTGCCCCTAGGGGTAGGATCGAAATTCCGAAAGTGTCATGCACTCCTCAGACCAAAGACCTATCAGTTTCCAAAGTTTCATGTTTCTATCTGAAACGGCGTAGGAGGAGTTATCCGGTAATAGTTAAAAAAAGGGGTTTATGGGGGTGAAAATCCAAGTTTTTGACCTCTGGTGACCTCAAACCTGACCCTTGGGGTCAAATTTTGATTGTTATGTATTCTACTCATTATGCCGTTCGGTTTGATATGTCACACGACCAGGTTCTGGAATCTTTAATTTTTTACCCCTGGGGCACCCCACCCCCTGGCCTGGCCCCTAGGGGTAGGATCAAAATTCCGAAAGTGTCATGCACTCCTCAGACCAAAGACCTATCAGTTCCCAAAGTTTTAAGTTTCTAGCTGTAAAAGTGTGGGAGGAGTTGTCCGGTAAGACGGACCGACGGACGTACGGACGACGAAGACAATTACAATATCCCCAATAGCCCCCGCCCATAGGGGCTTGAAGAAATATATGGGCTGCATGATGCTTCCACGCAGAGCTGAGTCCGGCCCGCACACTAGTACTGGTAAACCGCTTAGAGGATCTAAGCCTGTCCAGGAACCGCGGTACGAGGCGGACCGTCCATGCTAATAAACCCTATTGGTTTCATTGGGCGACAGGGCTTGAGATGTCATTTCATCTCAATGTCGGGTAAAAGTCCCACAAAATTGGAAGCAACGTCTCCAAAATGACCTTTACAGTGTTGACGGGGACGTTAAACCTCAAATCAAACAAAACAATATCCCCACTTTTTCTTCGAAAAGCGTTGGGATAATTAGCTGGGTTAAATGCTTCTTTAAATGGACATTTTACTGACTCCTTTGATATTCATTTGGGATCACGATACAATAAAAAACATCCCTTCGAATTAAACGTTGTTCTTCTTTGTCCTGATGCAAAATAAATAGATGACTTGACGGATGTTTTAAGGTAACCGGGCGCCAAGGGCACATAGGGGCTACCCCCAGTTCGCCAGCTGGGATTAGTTGTAGGTCTTTTCCCTAGGCTGCCAATATGCTGACTTGAAATGCTCCCTCTAAGATTTAGGCTTAGCTGTCTTGTTACAAATGGTCTACAAGGCGTACCGGTTCACTGAATGGCTCAGTAAGAGTTTGTGCGAGCACAGGCGCTTGAAGTTTAGTCCATCAAACGTGCTAAAAATGTCCAAATACAAAAGCTCCAGAAGCAATTTCAAAGAAATTGCCAGGTGTGCAAGCGCTGTTTCGGAGCCATTGCGCCTCTGACTTCCGTAACACCGCAGCAAATGTTGCACGGCAACGTCATGAACGTCAAAGTATTCGATGGAAACTTGACGTAAAATAAAAATGGATGACTGCTATGCAGAAAGACTCAAGAATTAACGTTGATGAGACAAAACCTGCATGTCTCTGCACGTTGTGTATTTGGCAACAGCTTTTAATACGCTGCTATAAAATTACAAGTTGCCCTTTTCGAGGTTTTCACTCGTCGAGGGGACATATCTTACTGCACAATGTCTTAAAGCACCTTGCAATTTATCCGGCCATACTGACTGGCAGAGGGTAACGTGAGAGAAAATGCACTACAATGCTCCAAACCTTCACAAATGTGGTTGAAGCAGATAGACAATGAAACTCTAGAAAGGGTAGCTTCTTAGATCGCACACCATCCCCAACCCAAACCTAAAAAAATGATTAAGTAAATCTCAGTTATTACCTGTTGTTTACATGGCATCGGGTCGCATGAAAACAGGAATGTAGGCCTACTCATCTCACATCAGGTAGCGCCCTGCGCTGTCAATGTTCGAAGAATATGATATGCGTAGACAAAAAAAAAAAAAAAAAACAGTATTCACACCCAGCTACACAGTTCATCCGATTTCCGAATAGATATGTGACCTTTATACTGCATCGATGATCTAATTATGACGTCAAATGTATCACGAAGTATAATCGTACAGTGCATTATAGATAAGTAGCGACATACTTTAGTGACATTTGTTTTTAAAGAGAAAAACGACAAAACTTATTTTGGCTTGTGTATTTAAGTACACTTATCGGGGCTTGAAGAAATAGATGGGCTGCATGATGCTTCCACGCAGAGCTGAAACCGACTGCACACGAGGACTGGTAAACTGCGTAGAGGATAGAGCCTGCGAGTCGGACCGTCCATACTTATAAACCCTATTGGTTTGATTGGGCGACAGGGCTTGAAATGTCATTTTTTTCATCTCAATGTTGGGTAAAAGTCCCACAAAATTGAAGCAACATAGAGTGTTGACGGGAACGTTAAATATCAAATCAAACAAACATTCCTAAAGATCTTAGTCGTCACCATGACAAATTTCTCTGTCACCGTGTTCCTTCGACTTGTCACCGAGACGAACAAGAGAGCTAGCACGACGCACAGGTGTTCTCAGCATGACATTGTAGCGGTACACTGAGCGAGCAAGCGCAGATCAAAAAACCTTTTCCTACCAAGGAAGAATCAGATCCGCCTATGAATCTAGCCAATGTGCTTAAGTCTTTGCCGGGTTGTAACTCTCATGCGAACAGTGCAGACTTAGTTCAGTCTACGCAGATTTGCAGGCTGATCTCAGTTGTCAGTGATCGCACATTTCTTATTGTCCTAAACGGTAAACTTCAAGATAGAACCAATGGCGAAGATGGTAGCCACGTAAAATCAAATTACAGCACCCCCCCACCCCCACCTCCGCCAGTACTTTTTTTTTCACTGACCGTAACCAGTACAGCGCACATCCTTCCGCCAGAAACTGACAAATGCCCTTCTTGAATCAGCGGAATGGAGAGAATGACCCCAGAGAAGATTTCATGATCAATCTCCACGAAAGAATGTTGCCGACCTCGGCAGATATCGAACCCGCGTCCTTCTGATCACAAGTCAGATGCGCATCCGACTGAGCTACTGAGGGCGGCACAGGAGAAATGGAGCTTGGACAAGAAATGCAAGGCTCAAACTCGTGACATAGTTCGTGAACATGGTATGGTAATGAGTTCTGCAAATCAGCTCGTGACGCCGAATATTTGACGGAAGTTTTTTTTTTTTTTTTTTTGTTGGAAGCTGGTCCGTGTCTATGCTTTTTCAGGATGCGTGGTGGTTGGGTCTAAACTATGCGTTCTTAGTCTGTTTAAAGTCCGATTATAATGTGGTCAGCCTGAGCGTAGACGCGTCCTGGCAATTTATCTTCTTCTTCTTCTTTTTTTTTTTTTTTTTTTTTGCGGTCCGTTGTTATTGCCTCTATGGGGGCTGGTGATAGTTTTCCGTGATGCGACAATTCGTTAGATTTACATGCGTGCGCGGCGGCCCCCGCCCATCGGGGCTTGAAGAAATACGGGCTGCATGATGCTTCCACGCAGAGCTGGAACCGACCTGCACACGAGCTTAGAGGATCTAAGCCTGTCCAGGCAAAGCCGTGTAATCCATGCTTATAAACCTATTAGTTTCATTGGGCGACAGGGCTTGACATGTCATTTCATCTCAGTTTTGGGTAAAAGTCCCACAAAATTGGAAGCAAAGCCTCCAAAATGACAGATACTGTGTTGACGGGGACGTTGAAAAACAAACAAAAGATTTACATGCGTGCCCGGCTTTGGCTAGGCTCAGCCTGCGCATTTCCGCAGTCTGATCTGGGTCTTCGCTGTGTGCGCTTTGGATAGCTGGACAACAAAACAAACGCATAAAACCCCAAGAGAATGGAAGAATTTGTTCACATATGAGCGACAGCATGTTTCGTATGCAATAACCGCTCGTGCTGGAAAATACTCAATAACATCACGTGTTGCTGTAGAATCAACGAGGCACTGCATGAAAATAGTCGCATGAGACAAAATGGAAAACAAACTGTTAGCGCCCCATATAAGGGGTCAATAGTCTGTTAAAAGCGGGTTCACTACTGAAACGCCTCGGTGAGGCTAATCTAACTGAAAATGGCTCATGTCAAATTTGCTCTCGCTATTCTATGTATGTATTAAAGCGATGGTATAGTTTATCAACAACCTTTAAGAGTTCAACGTTCAAGCGTGCTTATTCCATGTTTTAGGGGAAGCAGGTTTCGGATTTCTTTTTTCACAGGATTTTAAAATTATAAAAAAGTTTTTTGATAATGCCAATGTGTAGAATTCGTGGCCAAAGGGTTAATATGATGCAATACGATCCTCAGTAAAACTATATCGCCCAATATAAAATCCCAACTGAAGGCGATTTACCTAAAACGCGGACTAGTCCAAAATTTAAAGTGCATTCATGTCTCACTGCGTTTTGAAAGACTATAGATTGCGACCAGGTCAAGACACAAACCGGTCATCTCAGCTCCAAACTGGCAGCAAATTAAAGAGCTGATCAGACTGCACGGATGCGCACGCTGACCGTCCCTATGTTGCATGAATATAATTGAACAGGTTTTCTCATGACGTGGCACATTCTTGCTGAGCGATGGGGTCAGATTGTTCCATTGCGTTTTTGCGGCTTCACATTTGAAACACCTCTGCGAGGCTAGCCAAAATAATGGTCAATTAAGTTGTGTAACGACGAGTGTGTTATCTGATCAGTCTTGGTAATCTTCAAAGTCTATACTGCTCCTATTTTTTCCGTGTATCAGTTTAATATCATGACGCAAATGAGCCAGCGCACAGCAAAAAAAAAAAAAAAAAAAAAAAGGAAACTGTTTCCTACCAAAGAAGAATCAGATCCGCTTATGAATCTAGTCAATGTGCTTAAGTCTTTGCTTGTAACTCTCATGCGAACAGCGAAGACTTTGATCTGTCTATGCAAATGCGTAGGCTGATATGAGTTGTTATTGGTCGCTCATTTCTTATCGTCCAAAACGGTAAACTTCACGGCGAAGCTCATGGCCACGTAAAATCAATTTACAGCCCCGACCCCCACCCCTGCCAGTGACCGTTACATGTACCATTTCAGTGCACATTCTTTCGCCAGAAACTGACAAATGCCCTTCTTGAATCAGCGGAAGAAGGAGAGTCACCCTATATAGAAGATTTCATGATCAATCTCCACGAAAGAATGTTGCCAAAAGTCCGGCAGGTATCGAACCTGATCACCAGTCAGACGCGCATCCGACTGAGCTACTGAGGAGTGGACAAGAAATTCAAGGCTAAAACTCGTGACCTTAGTTTGTGAACTTGGTATTGTAATGAGTTATGCAAATCAGCTCACAAAGGCGTATATTTGACTTCATTTTTTTTTTTTTAATGTTGTAATCAACATTGATCGAGTTTTATGCTTGCATATAAACCCTATTGGTTTCATTGGGCGGCAGGGCTTGAGAAGTCATTTCATCTCAATGTCGGTAAACGGTCGTAAAAAATTGGAAGCGGCATCAACAAAATGACCTAAATATTGTTGACCGGTCTTTAACCCTCAATTGAAACAAACAAACTATCAACGCCTATATATATATATTCATGTAATTTCTCAGTCGAAGTCCCAAATTGTACTTGCATGCTTGAGATGGTGCAGATCGTGCTTGTGAATAGACTGTGCTAATTATTGAACAAGTCGGGTCACATGTGAGACGCCAAATTCGGAATGTCAGGTGTTTTTCTCTTGGTACTCCGGTTAAACGATCGGCCCGATATAAGTGAAATAATCTTGAACGGGCCGTAAAACAACAACAAAAAAAAAAGACTGAACAAGGTGCTTCAATATATTTGTTGCAGAGAGAGAGAGAGAGAGAGAGAGAGAGAGAGAGAGAGAGAGAGAGAGAGAGAGAGAGAGAGAGAGAATCATCGAATTCTTATGCGGGGGCTTAAGAGAGAGAGAGAGAGAGAGAGAGAGAGAGAGAGAGAGAGAGAGAGAGAGAGAGAGAGAGAGTGTGTGTGTATGTGTGTGTGTGTGTGTGTGTGTGTGTGTGTGTGTGTGTGTGTGTGTGTGTGTGTGTGTGTGTGTGTGTGAATTCGGGTTTAACGTCGATTTCAACAATTTTCAGTCATATCACGACGGTGTCTGGTTGCGACAGGGAGCTCAATGCTCACGTTTATAGTGCTGCCTCACTGAAGTATCATGTCCCAGACACATTACATGATACCACACCCAGTCACATTATCCTGACACTGGATCGACCAGTCCTCGCTCTACCCCGTAAATCTGAGTGCCAAACGAGGAGCAGCTAGTACTATTTTTAACGACTTTGGTATGTCGCGGCCCGGGATCGAACCCGAGACCTCCCGTTCCCCGGAGCTATCGGGGCCGGTAAGAGAGAGAGAGAGAGAGAGAGAGAGAGAGAGAGAGAGAGAGAGAGAGAGAGAGAGAGAGAGAGAGAGAGAGAGAGATTTCATTCCCGGCGTTTCCAAGAAAGGCAGCGTATCACAAGCCTGCTCCAACGTATCGACATGGTCACTCTGTTTAATACCGTGAATTCGAAAACAAAATAATCATATTATCCGGTTTTTTTTTTTTTTTTTGTTGTTGTTGTTGCCGTTTTTTTTTTTTTTTTGTTTTTTTTTTGGTTTGCCTGAGAGGGTGTGGCTACCTTTCAAACTATGGCGCTGTCCACACCTGTAAAAAGGTATGAAATATTTCATAATTTTACCTGTTTTGAACCTCTGATCGAAGATCGACGTTTGGGTGCTTCTGCTATCAAAGCGGCTTTGAAGTAATTGGCCAAGTGACAAAATGGATCTTGTCGCAGCAGGCAAGAAAGGAGCTAATGCGAGCGATGCGACTTTGAATCTTGTTCTGTCTGGATCGGGCCTTGATCAGACTGGTCGGATGTGTACTGAGGTTGATCATCTGTTTTTCTTTCGAGCCGTTGAACATTTTATGATAAGCCTGTCCAGGAACCGCGGTGCGAGGCGGACCGTCCATGCTAATAAAGCCTTTTGGTTTCATTGGGTGACAGGGCTTGAGATGTCATTTCATCTCAATGTCGGGTAAAAGTCCCACAAAATTGGAAGCAACGTCTCCAAAATGACCTTTACAGTGTTGACGGGGACGTTAAACCTTAAATCAAACAAATGAAACAAAACCTTCTTAATCTGTGTTTACACTGGTATTTAACCCGCCTGGGAAGAAGGGCACCTTCACTTCTATATAAATCTACAGATAGCATAAAAGAAGTGGGATACATTTACCCCAGACAGAGGAGACAAAAACACAAATATGAAACTCACATCACTAGCGGAATGGTTAAAGGACAATTACATGTACTTTCCCAGAAAATGGCAAATGGCGAACCAAAATACAAATACATTGAAGCAAGACGATTTCTAACAAAAATAAACAAAACCGCGATAGAATAGGGTGCTGGGAGGGGGGGGGGGTGAATCGATTTAATACGTGACCACAATTCTGTCAGACAAATAATTTATTTAATCCGCATGAAAGCTTTCTAACTCGTAAGACCGGCATCCCCACGAACACACACACACATACATACACTAATGAGTATGGAGATGAAGCAATCGGGGAGACCGTGGTGAGAACCACTGAACGTTAGATTCCGGCATAGCATAATTATAGGTTATTGACTTTATATTGTGAAATATTCGGCCCAAGTTCATATGGCGAAGGACGCACGAGCTTGCGAGTGCGTCTCCGCCATATGAACGAGGGCCGAATATTTCACAATGTAAAGTCAATAACCTTTTTATTATATATCCAAAACTTTAACTCTTTTAGAACCCAGGACTGCCTGGCATAGAAATCTGAATGTAATATGATAATACATACTTTTAATTAGCTTAAAATAGAAAATAATGCAGCTCGTTTGATGTCTTCCTACACATTGCAAAACCACGCCCAATGGCGCCAAAGTCAATATGACGTTAACGTCGTTTGATGTGACGTCATTAAAAACATCGACGTTTGCCAACGCAGAACGCCATTTTTTCCGGAGTTTCCGTTTAGTTTCTTTCAAAGTATTCTATCTATCTATCTATCTTCTTATACTGAGTCGGTCATATTTGGCCATTACCTCAGTTGGGTGCGTAGCTAAATTTAGAATTTAGCTGAAAAAAAAAAAAAAGAGAAGTCACTGGATGAGTCCTTAAAACTATTTACAATCTGAATAACAGATTTACTGAAAGAAAGTTTTGTAAATCTTTACAGATTGCAGGTAGGTCATATTTGTTACCATAAAATGCGCTTTGTGCTCTGTGTCACAGCCTGCATTCGTTTTATTTCTTCGTTCTCTCAGTCGATTCGCACGACAAGATGGCTGCCGAGTGCCATGATTCAAAACTAGGAAATTTGAAAGTAGTCCTATTATGCACGAGACTCCTTATCTCCGGGCAATATCAACTTGACTACGGGCAATATGGAAAAATATTGACCGGTATCTTCTGTACAAAGTAAACGGGACATTTTCTGGGTATATAATAAGTAACGGTTGTGCATTGTGGTTTGCAAACGTCATCAAGATGTGCCAACGTCATTATGATGTAGCCGGTGCACTGGTAAACAAAGGCTTTGGAAAACCGTTTTCTATTTTGAATCTAATTTTTCAAAACATGATCTCGTCTAAGACTAAGGTAAGGATTGCATTCAAATAATCTGACAAACACATAAAAATGACCTGTTTTATTTATCTAATCAATTTTATGTATTTGTTAAAATTGATTTTACCAAAGCGTGACAAAGAGATTTTTCTACCCGAGGGTACCGGAAACTGGACACGCAATGGCTGTCGTCAATTTTGACAACATTTTAATCGTTGTTTATTGAGTCATGCTGATGTGTCAGAAAAAGTTATCCATGCCCCGCATTATAATTTGATATATATTTTCACTGCACACAGTCGGTATTTGCCGAGAATCTGTGGTTGAAGCATTTCAAAGGTGCAGCAAAAACGCTTGCACTCCTGGCCATTTCTTACGAAATGGCACAGGCGCTTGAAGTTTGGTCCATCAAACGTGCAGAAAATGTCCAAATACAAAAGCTCCAGAAGCAATTTCAAAGAAATTGACAGGTGTGCAAGCGCTGTTTCGGAGCCATTGCGCCTCTGACTTCCGTAACACCGCAGCAAATGTTGCACGGCAACGTCATGAACGTCAAAGTATTCGATGGAAACTTGACGTAAAATAAAAATGGATGACTGCTATGCAGAAAGACTTAGAATTAGCGTTGATGAGACAAAACCTGCATGTCTCTGCACGTTGTGTATTTGGCAACAGCTTTTAATACGCTGCTATAAAATTACAAATTGCCCCTTTCGAGGTTTTCGATCGTCGAGGTGACATATCTTACGGCACAATGTCTTAAAGCACCTTGCAGTTTATCCGACCATACTGACTGGCAGAGGGTAACGTGAGAGAAAATGCACTTCAATACTCCAAACCTTCACAAATGTGGTTGAAGCAGAGAGACAATGAAACTCTAAAAAGGGTAGCTTCTTAAATCGCACACCATCCCCAACCCTAACCTAAAAATGATTAAGTAAATCTCCCTTATTACCTGTTGTTTACATGGCATCGGGTGGCATGAAAACAGGAATGTAGGCCTACTCATCAGGTAGCGCTCTGCGCTGTCAATGTTCGAAGAATATGACATGCGTAGACAAGGAAAAACAAAAAAAAAAAAAAAAAAAAAAAACAGTATTCACATCCAGCTACACAGTTCATCCGATTTCCGAATAGATATGTGACCTTTATACTGCATCGATGATCCAAATATGACGTCAAATGTATCACGAAGTATAATCGTACAGTGCATTATAGATAAGTAGCGACATACTTTAGTGATATTTGTTTTTAAATAAGAGAAAAACGACAAAACTTATTTTGGCTTGTGTATTTATGTACACTAATCGGGGCTTGAAGAAACAGAAGGGTTGCATGATGCTTCCACGCAGAGCTGAAATCGACTGCACACGAGGACTGGTAAACTGCGTAGAGGATAGAGCCTGCGAGTCGGACCGTCCATACTTATAAACCCTATTGGTTTCATTGGGCGACATGGCTTGACATGTCATTTCATCTGAGTGTTGGATAAAAGTCCCACAAAATTGGAAGCAACGCCTCCAAAATGACCATACTGTGTTGACGGGGACGTTAAAAACAAACAAAAGATTTACATGCGTGCCCGGCTTTGACTCGGCTCAGCCTGCGCATTTGCGCAGTCTGATCTGGGTCTTCGCTGTGTGCGCTTTGGATAGCCGGACAACGAATCAAATGCATAAAACTCCAAGAGAATGGAAGAATTTGTTCACATATGAGCGACAGCATAATCCTATACCGACCTTATTGTATGCAATAACCGCTCGTGCTGGAAAATACTCAATGACACCACGTGTCGCTGTAGAATCAACGAGGCACTGCATGAAAATAGTCGCATGTCACAAAATGGAAAACAAACTGTTAGCGCCCCATATAAGGGGTCAATAGTCTGTTAAAAGCGGGTTAACTACTGGAACGCCTCGGCGAGGCTAATCTAACTGAAAATGGCTCATGTCAAATCTGCTCATACTATTCTATATATGTATCCTATATCATAATATTTTGTATTAAAGCGAAGGTAGATTGCGACGAGGTCAAGACACAAACCGGTCATCTCAGCTCGAACAAGGCGCTTCAATATATTTGTGTGAGAGAGAGAGAGAGAGAGAGAGAGAGAGAGAGAGAGAGAGAATCATCGAATTCTTATGCGGGGGCTTAAGAGAGAGAGAGAGAGAGAGAGAGAGAGAGAGAGAGAGAGAGAGAGAGAGAGAGAGAGAGATTTCATTCCCGGCCTTACCAAGAAAGGTAGCGTATCACAAGCCTGATCCAACGTATCGATATGGTCACTCTGTTTTATACCGTGAAATCGAAAACAAAATAATCATATTCTCCCTTTTTTTATTTTATTTTTTGGAGTTTTTTTTTTTGGGGGGGGGGGGGGGGTGGGGGGTTGCCTGACAGGCTGTGGCTACCTTTCAAATTATAGCGCTGCCCACACCTGTAAAAAGGTATGAAATATTTCATAACTTTACCTGTTTGAACCTCCAATCGAAGATCGACGTTTGGGTGCTTCTGCAATTAAGCGGCTTTGAAGTAATTGGCCAACAGTGACAAAATTGATCTTGTCGCAGCAGACAAGAAAGGGGCTAATGCGTGCGATGCGACTTTGAATCTTGTTCTGTCTGGATCGGGCCTATATCAGACTGGTCGGATGTGTACTGAGGTTGATCATCTGTTTTTCTTTCGAGCCGTTGAACATTTTATGATAAGCCTGTCCAGGAACCGCGGTGCGAGGCGGACCGCCCATGCCAATAAAGCTTTTTGGTTTCATTGGGCGACAGGGCTTGAGATGTCATTTCATCTCAATGTCGGGTAAAAGTCCCACAAAATTGGAAGCAACGTCTCCAAAATGACCTTTACAGTGTTGACGGGGACGTTAAACCTTAAATCAAACAATGAAACAAAACCTTCTTAATCTGTGTTTACACTGGTGTTTAACCCACCCGGGAAGACGGGCACCTTTACTTCTATATAAATCTACAAACAGCATAAAAGAAGTGGTCGATACAATTACCCCAGACAGAAGAGACAAAAACACAAACATGAAACTAATGAAACATCACTAGCGGAATGGTTAAAGGACAATTACATCTACTTTCCCACAAAATGGCCAACCAAAATACAAATACATTGAAGCAAGACGATTTCTAACAAAAATAAACGAAACCGCGACAGAATATGGTGCCGGGACGGTTGTGTGTGTGTGGGGGGGGGGGTGTGGGGGGGGGGGTTGACTCGTCGATTTTACAAGACCACAATTCTGTCAGACAAATAAGTTATTTAACCCGCATGAAAGCGTTCAAACTCGTAAGAAGGGCATCTCCACGAACACACACACACGTACATACACTAATGATTATGGAGATGAAGCAATCGGGGAAACCGTGGTGAGAATCACTGAACGTTAGATTCCGGTATAACATAAGTAACGGTTGTGCATTGTGGTTTGCAAACGTCATCAAGATGTGCCAACGTCATTATGATGTAGCCGGTGCACTGGTAAACAAAGGCTTTGGAAAACCGTTTTCTATTTTGAATCTAATTTTTCAAAACATATTCTCGTCTATGACTTAGGTAAGAATTGCATTAAAATAATCTGACAAATACATAAAATGACCTGTTTTATTTATCTAATGAATTTTATGTATTTGTTAAAATTGATTTTACCAAAGCGTGACAAAGAGATTTTTCTACCCGAGGGTACCGGAAACTGAACACGCAATGGCTGTCGTCAATTTTGACAACATTTTAATCGTTGTTTATTGCGTCATGCTGATGTGTCAGAAAAAGTTATCCATGCCCCGCATTATAATTTGGTATATATTTTCACTGCACACAGTTGGTATTTGCCGAGAATCTGTGGTTGAAGCATTTCAAAGGTGCAGCAAAAACGCTTGCACTCCTGGCCATTTCTTACGAAATGGCTTACTGTCACTTTTGTTTTTGGACATTATGAATTATTTATGGACAGAACTTCAAGCTCCTGTGGTGCGAGGAAACATGGGCTCAAATCAACGTGAAAAACCGCCCGCGACCGACTGCTACACATGGAATCGATTCTACAGTGGCTGGGTGCATGCCACGTAGAGCCTTCAATAATAAAATGAACTTCAAATAAGCATAACGTATTTAGTAACATACCTTGAAAAGCATTCTTTGAACTAGAAATGCTGAATCCAAAATGGCGATCTGTTTATGCTTTGAAACTGACAGTTGTGACGTCATGTAGCCAGGTCAAAATCGTGACGTCACCGCCTCGGATCGATCAATAATTACCGTAAGTGTCCCAATAAATTATAAAATAAAAAGAACATTAACTTTTTTTCGACGGATACCAAAAATATTTCATCTCGTGTGTTGAAAACATCCGAATTTTCACTCGTGCTTCGCACTCGTGAAAATTAGGATGTTTTCAACACACTCGATGAAATATTTTTGGTATCCACCTCAAAAAAGTAAATATCCTCTATATATCTTTAATTTTTTCAGTACAAATTTCTAATTTTTCTAAAAGCAAGACTGACTTGTCAGGTGTGACATGTATCTTGCGGATTTGGTTGCCACTTTTTGTAATATTTTAAATTTTGCAAGTCTCGCTACTTTGGACATCTCCTTCCTGATGCACGGGACTTCCGTGGAGTGTGGGCCATGTTTGCTGATGTTGGCTCGGTGGGGGACGCCTATAAGTCCGCGGGTAGGCGTCTCTTGCCTGATGCCTCCAGCTGACCTGTCTCATGAGCCACGTCGGTCGGTGTGTACTCGAAGGGGGATGTGCTGTGTTTGTCGGGTTTTGTCCGTCATCCGTTTCGGTTTCTGAAATTTGGGGTTGAGACACACTGATGAAGATTGAATATCAGAAAGACCTCTGTGTCACTAAATTTGTTATAGTTACGCCATATTTGGAAACAATGAAAGCTGTTTTTTTCTGTTTTATCTGAAACGTTACGTAATACGTAATTCTTCTGACGCCCTATTATTCAGGGCCCAGTTGTTCAAAGCATCGTTAGCTTAACGAGCTCGTTAGTGGTCATATTGTTAACTCTTCTAGCAAGTACAATATTGAAAATTTTGGTATTTTTGCTGAAAAAATGTGAGCAGCTTTTGCGTCCGCAAAAGCTGCTCACATTTTTTCAGCAAAAATTTCAGCATATTTGCCATATTTAATGATCAAAGTTTTAACGATACGTTAACTAACGACGCCGTTAGTTTTGAACAACTGGCCCCTGATCATTATGTGCATTCTGGTGCCATTTTTTGGTTTGATTATCAGCTGCCCTTGTAAAGTTAACACTACGGCAGCCAGCTTCATTGCATAACTTATATGATTTCGTATTAACCCATTTAGTACCAGAAACCCCTAAACGGGTGCCCTGGCAAACAGTTCAGGCCCAGATCAGACGCCGCAGAACGTGGCGTCTGATCACGGCCTCCACTGTTTGCTAAAAGTTCATTCATTTTTCTTATAAATTTTGAAGAAAACACGACCTGACACCCCGAAATTTTGAAATGGACTCCTGCTTTATATAAGGAGGAAGATTCCACTTGGTACTAAAAGGGTTAATGTCCAATATTATTGAAATTCTGAATTTGGACTGACCGCAAACAGATTATATAATAAATTTATTATCATTGCTCCAGATAAGGAGGTGTAACGATGAATACCTAGTAATAATATAGGGAATTTGTTCTGATTTTGGTGAAATAAATAGAGGATATTTACTTTTTTGAGACGAATACCAAATATATTTCATCGAGTGTGTTGAAAACATCCTAATTTTCACGAGTGCGAAGCACGAGTGAAAAGTAGGATGTTTTCAACACACGAGATGAAATAGTTTTGGTATCCGTCGAAAAAAAGTTAATTTTCTTTTTATTTTATAATTTATTGGGACACTTACGGTAATTATTGATCGACCCGAGGCGGTGACGTCACGATTTTGACCTGGCTACATGACGTCACAACTGTCAGTTTCAAAGCGTAAACAAATCGCCATTTTGGATTCAGCATTTCTAGTTCAAAGAATGCTTTTCAAGGTATGTTACTGAATGCGTTGTGCTTATTTCAAGTTCATTTTATTATTAATGGCTCAACGTGGCATGCACCCAGCCACTGTAGAACCGATTCCATGTGTACCAGTTGGTCGCGGGCTGTTTAACACAAAACACGCTGATTTGAGCCCATATTTCCTCGCACAAACTCTTACCTGCTTACTGAGCCATTCAGGGAACTGGTGCGCCTTGTACACCATTTGTAACAAGACAGCTAAGCCTAAATCTTAGAGGGAGCATTTAAATTGTGACCGAGATGTGTGTCGGCAAAAATCACAGCGCTGCTGTTGTCAAATATGGCGCCTGTTCATTCAGTTTTAATGCCACTCTTCTGTCTTCAAACGTCAAAATATTCTAACGACATAAGGAATTATTATTCTTAGTAAATAAAAGGAAAATTAACCCTTTTTTCGAACATAACTTGACCAAAAAAAAAAAAAAAAAAAAAAAAATAGTTTCGGCATGCTACAGTGAAATGATATAAATGGTATCAGTCACATGTGAAATGATACGATATCATTTCACTTGTGAATGATATCATTTTTATTTGTTTCAGATATGCATTGATTTCACTGCTAAGTATAAAATAATATAGGGTTATTGCACTGATCTTGCAAATATTGTCCCGAGTGAACTTCGATGTCCGCAGGAACAAAATTTACCAATATCAGTACAAATATCCTAAGGCTTTTAAGGATATACTACACGATACCAAAATTTTCTGTATTTTTCACAATTTATATTTTCTTAATCCTTTTTATATTTCACATCTTATGTCAAAAGCCTGACTTTCTGTCTTTTTTAATAAGATTGCAATTTTATGAAATCTAAAATTTTCTGTAAATCTCAGATATTTGTTTTTGTTTCAAATCAGCATGCTTAGGCAATTTAAGTGTTGGAAAGAAATAGATATTGTACATCAGAGACTACACTCAGCCTTGGTTAATTGCCATAAAACTCTCTTGGTTCATCTTCAATAAATTTATAAGTCTGTAACAAGGTGTGAAGCCATTATGCACTAATTTAGCATCATGGTCAATCATTTACCTGTCCGTAGTTGATGAACGTCTATGAGTAGAAAATGAAAATTTTGAGCAAAATACATATTCAATGAACTAAAATATGCAAGGAACAATAACGATGAGTTTTTGTGAACGCTGTTTGGTAAATTGGGCAAGGGGCTGCTGTATTAGCCCAGTCATTTTTTTTTAAATTGTTTTAATGGACAGCAGACGTGTTTCACCTTTTCTGAAGAATGAAAATTCTTAGTGGGTTCCTGTCTTTAAAGTGATCCAGTTTCTTAAATTAGCGCCCAAATTGCATAATATTTGGCACAACCGTTCTTTGAAGTCACTTGAAATATGTATCACAAAAGTTTGATATCTCATTCTATTTGGAATAAATTTAAACTTTTGTTTAGAATGACCAATTAATTTCGTTCCAGAAAATACATATTGCAAAATCTTTCTTTTGAACAAGGTTAGAATATATCTGTGATGCATTGTTGTAGAGCATATACTTGTGATGCCAACCCAAGGAAAATGGCTCCTTTTTAAGCAAATGGTAACAAATGAATATAAAAATGTAAAAACTCATTTTGTTTTACTTTTCAGTTAATCACATCAAAACAACTTTATCTTACAGTATATATAGAATAACTTATATTAAACTTTAGTTTCTTAGCTTTAATTTGATGTATAATATACGAGGACTGTTCAAAAATGAATGCAAGTAGAACGTTTTCTCATACACTAATGCGAAAATCACCTGGAAATAAATATCACAGCGTGGAACATTTTATCTATACATTGATACCAAACCTGTTAAAATCCGTCGACTTTAGCCATGTATATCGTTCGATAAACACTGTCTACCCTTGTATACTAATACAAAACATGGTTGGAAAGTCAGAGTACTCCGTTGAAATACGGTCCTATATTAAGAATCGTTGTATTCTTGGTATAAGGTGCAAAGACATTTTTGATGAAATATGTTTGGTTTATGGGCATAATGAAATGTCTTTTTCGACAATTTTTTGTTGGTGTAAGAAATTCAGCTGTGGGCTAGGCTCAACAGAAGATGCACCACATGATCGTCGGTCGAAAAGAGCAACATCTGCCAAGATGGTTGCTAGAGTGAAAGAAATAGTTGCTACCGATGCACGATACACCACTAGGCAAATAGCTAGTATGGTTGGCATCTCATTAGGAGCAGCTCATACAATTCTGAAGCGGGACTTGAAAATGAGAAAGATCTGTGCTAGATGGATTCCCCATCTGTTGACAGATGAGCAGAAAAAGACACGCGTTCAGTGGGCCAAGAAGTTGCTTAAAAAGTTTCCAAATTACAACGCACTGTCTTTCGCTAATGTCGTCACAGGTGACGAGACATGGGTTCACTTTTATGAGCCTAAACGAAAGATTCAGAACAAAATATGGGCAACAAAGTATTGCAAAAGACCATGCATTGCAAAGCGGACCATGAGCGTCAAGAAGGTAATGTATGCAATATTCTTTTCAAATCAGGGCCCTGCTATTCAGGTTGCTGTGCCTAAAGGCAAATCTGTAAATGCAAAGTTTTACAAGAATAAAGTTCTTCGAAAATTGAAGAAATATATCAAAGAACGAAGACCCGCAACTGGTTTGGCCAATGTCAGATTGCTACATGACAATGCGTCATCGCACAAGGCGTTCATTGTGCAAGACTATCTGAAGCAGGAGAAGGTTGTTGAACTCCCTCACCCCCGTATTCCCCTGACCTTGCCCCGTATGACTTTTTTGTTCCCGCGGTTGAAAAATACCTTTCTGGTCGAAAATTTGTACAGCGCAAACACCTCGGTTCTGCAATATTCCAGTGCCTTCATAGTATACCTCGAAAAGACTACCAAAATGCATTCAATGATTGGATCAGAAGACTGAAAGTTTGTATATCTGTTAAAGGGGAATACTTTGAGGGGACAATATAAATTTTTCATCGAAATCTATCACGGAATCATTTTATGTGCTTAGTTGCATTCATATTTGAACAGTCCTCGTAATAGGATAGCGCCTTGTTAAGGTTGAGAAAGATTCGTTTAAAGATGACCACTGTCCCAAGGTGTAGTCTATCCTAAATTATATAAAAGCAAAATCAGAACGGATTATAGCTAGAGTGTGAGCACTGCCTAAAGTACATTGTTTGAGCCATTCAGCAGGCAACATCATACTGTCTTTGAAGTCACAGGTGTCTTTATTGATAAGAACAAATGCACGATCTTATGATACACAACCGGTCGTTCCGTACGATCACGTATACCGTGGAATAAGTCAGCCGCCTCTTTTGAATATAGTCATCTCTGACAGCTCCACTGATAACAGAGAATCTTCAGTTGACGGTTAGCATATTTTATTGTCAATTATTAATTGACTATCCTGTAATGATCGGAGGTCAAGTGATATTAGACTGAGGTCAAAAATCAATAATCATGTTTTTTAATTGTGTCAATTAATAAAATTGTGATTAATCAAGCAAGTTCGGCCGAGGCCAGTACAGCTGACCGAGAACCTGTAACTTGGCCAATACGAAATTACTAGATTTATAAAATCATAACATTACAAATGAAAACAAAAGTTATTACAACATTATATGATGATTCGTAAGTACAATTAACATGATACCTGATACTTACAAATATGATACAGTGAGACTTCAATAGCTCGAACATGGATGGTTCCTTCACCTTGGCTAATTCGAACTCATTCTTGAGTCCCTAAAGATTACACCAAATAGCCTTAGATGTCGATATACAGTGAATCTTCGAGGGTTCGAACACCGATGCCCCGATTATCATGGCTGGTTCGAACTCTTTCTTGAGTCCCTGGGAAATTTTCCTTAGGTCCTAATAAGACATATAATTTAGGAAGATTTTTCATTGTGATAAGGTATGTTGTGTACATTTAATGGGGCGATTCTAATGAGCACACACAACATACTCGTACCTTTGGTAAGTTGTGTGTCCTCATTAGAGTCGCCTCAATGAGGCGATTCTCATGAGGACACGCAGCATACCTTTATCTTTTGTAAACATTATGCCTACTGACAATATGTAAACATTATGCCTACTGACATAACCCTATGAATAACCCTCAGTGGCTGGAACTACACCGGTCTCGAACACATTTTCATGGTCTCAATGATGTTCGAGCCATCAAAGTTTCATTGTAATTGGACATTTTAAGGAGGGTTTCTAAATTTTATCTTTTAAAAGTATGTTAACTAATTGTGTCTATTCCTTAGAATCGGCGATTAACGATGCTAATGAGAGCACACAACACACCTTTATTTTATAGAAGATCGTAAATATATTCTCTAAGTGATTCCGTCATGCCTTATGACCTGGTGCTATGAATAAACCTTAGTAGTTCATACTATCCTTATCTCGAAGACATTTTCATGGTCCAAACGGTATTCGAGTTGTTGAAGCTTGACTGTACAAGGCAGTTACATAACAAACATAAAAGTTTTGACCTACTTACTTTGATACTTAACCCTTTTCCTGCTGCATAATTAAGTTAGCCACACCCATTTCTGACTCTGAACCAATCAGATTTCTTGGAGCAATTTATTGCTGCAAATTCACAAACTGAATGTCAAACAGTGTAGATCCTGATCAGATGGCTTCTTCTGATCCGGATCCACACTGTTTGCAAAGGTTGGGGTTGTCGTGAACAGCAGTATAAGGGTTAAATTAAGTGGCCTTATAACCTTGTGAGGATGTTTTAACTTTTGTATACAATAGCGTAGGGAAGAAAAGGAAGGAAGAGGTAAACGGAAATGGATACACATCTAGCTTTGAGAAACAGCTGCTGGCTCAGTTTATCGCCTGTGATTTTGATGTTTGTTAAGGTGTTTTTATCTTCTTTTCCTATAGGGTTCTGATTCGATTAGTTTCTGAAGTATCTTTACTCATTTTATTAAAAAATATAGTTTGTGGAGACAATTGTTAATGGAAAAATGCCATTGTGTAGCAAATAGTTCCTTTTTTAACCCTTGTCCTGCTGAGCCCGGACATGCCGTATCTTTCAAACAATGAAGATCCAGATCAGATGGCTTCTGAATCTGATCAGGATCTTCATTGTTTGTCATTCAGATCGTGAATTTGGTGCAATAATTTTGATCAAGTAAACTGATTGGTTGATAATCAGTAGTGGGTGTGGCATATATAAATATTCAGCAGGTCAAGGGTTAATAATAGATTTCTTCTAAAGAGAGACTTGATTTAAATGATGGCAAACAGGAAACCAGAACAGCTCCTTGGTGGGGAGTCGTTAACAGGACAGTCGTTTCCATTCCCTTTCAGTGTGAGTAAAACAAAACAAACGGTTCTCCCATTTCAGCTTCGAGCGGAAGGTTTTTACCATATTGATGCGCTGGATGCCTCTGAAGCTATGCTGTCAATAGCTAAAAAGGATCATTTATATGAAAATTATTTCTGCGAATTTATAACAGATAAAGCACTTCCTATTGAACCAGGTAAGATGGCCTATGTAAATAAGGATACAATGCATGTCGTTATGAGCCAGGGACAGTAAAACCTACAAAAAGACTTGTCGAGCTGCCAAAGATTGTGATAAAGCATTATACTAAGATAAGACTTATACTGAGACTCATTATCCGTTGAATAACCCATTGGCTATAGAAGGGACATGCAAACAGCGAAGAATATGATCAAACTGCACAGACTGAGTCTTCTGTAGCTCTTGTTTATATACCCCGGGTTAAATCTGAAACACCTGCCCATTAGCTTACTTGTGGTTTCTAGACGAAACTTTAAACAGTTTTTGTTTGCTTTGAGGTTTAACGTCCCCGTCAACACTTTAGGTCATTTTGGAGACGTTGCTTCCAATTTTGTGGGACTTTTACCGAACATTGAGATGAAATGACATCTCAAGCCCTGTCATCCAATGAAACCAATAGGGTTTATAAGCATGGACGGTCCGAAACACACCGCTTTGCCTGGGCAGGCTTAGATTCTCTAAGCTGTTTACCAGTACTCGTGTTTGGTCGGTTTCAGCTCTGCGTGGAAGCATCATGCAGCCCATCTATTTCTTCAAGCCTCGATGGGCGGGGGACGAAACTTTAAACTGTGGAGTTTCACTGGCTCGAACACCTTTGGAGCCATGAGAAGTACGCATGGGCAAAATGGGCATAATCTACATATAATTTCGATGTTCTATCATATAAAGGTCTTTATCATATGACGTCGCGCCTGAGAATGTAATAACGCCAGGTAATAAATTCGATAATACACTAGTGGATTAAATATACAAATTAAATAGATACGCCCCGTAACGTTACACGTACAACGTCCTTAATTTATGGCGGGATATTGACGTTCTTGTACAAAACGCGTGAAATAAATGAGTTTTAAATGTCATATGATAAATTGAATCTTGCATTCGTGCTTATGTACTATTGAATTTATTAAAATCGTTGAGAAAAAGCGATAAAATGCGAGGCTTCGCATTTTATACCTTTTGCTCAACTCGTTTAATAAATTCAATGATACACGAACTCTCGTGTAAGATCCTCTGTGTTGTGTGTGGGAAGAATTCGCAATGAACTCAAGGATGACTTCGACTGAGCCATAGTGAAAGAGCAGTCAGTGTTCAAGTCACTGAAGATTCACTGTAAACAGTACGAAAACACACCTATACAAATGCATTGCAAAAACCGCCGAAAACGAAAATTTAAAGACGAAATATTGTTATTTTTTTTTTATTTCTGCTGAAAATATCAATTGTCGGTACACGTTAGAACTAATGAGCACCCACAATCTATATTTTAGAGCAGAAATATGAAAAATAAGGTTTGTCACTGCAAACCCCATTTTTACTCTATTAAAGGAATGGGGGTCAAGGCGGGCAGAATTACAAAGGCGTATTTTCGTGATGTGTATAAAGGACTACACCAAACGAATATCAGAAACATACAACGTGTCGGAAAGATATAGAGGATCTTACATGAGTGGTCATGTATTAAATTCAAAAATACATAACCACTCATGTAAGATCCTCTATATCAATGTTTTGATTGATTGCGTTAGGGCTTAACGACACGTCAATCCTTATGGACCATTTTGTAAAGGGAGAAAAAATGAATGAGAATGTAGAAAGTGAAGAAATAATAACATCTCCCCTCTATCCTTACCTGCCGCAAAGACAGCAGGCCTTGCCAAACTGTAAACAAGCCCTTAAATCGATGTTTCAAAATGAAATAGATTTAGATATTTCAGACAGTGTTTGTCGTCAATCATCACTACAGTCACGCAAATGGTGTTTTATCTCAGACTCATTCGTTTATGTGAATAAGTGTGTGTTTAGCGCCCTTTCCATATACTGAAGTATTCATCGTTCATATTAGCCACAGGCAGAATAGTCATGGCGAGTTTCGACAGGCAAAAGCACCAAACATTCAGCTGATTTTTTTTTTTCTCTTTTGGTAGTCATTAATACAGACGCTTTAAAAATTCAGTCGTTTTGGAACACTTAAAATTGAACATTTGATACAAAAAAGAAAATACTTGACACACTCATTTGAAGCCAGACGTATTGGAAGATAGATAGATAGATTAGATAGATAGATAGATAATAGATAGATAGATAGATAGATAGATAGATAGATAGATAGATAGATAGATAGATAGATAGATAGATAGATAGATAGATAGATAGATAGATAGATAGATAGATAGATAGATAGATAGATACTTGACTGTATATTAGCAGACCACTGAGATCAAATCTGTTCTTCAGACATGAGAAACTGAAGACAATTAGTTGACATACACATACTAGTAAATGACAACTGACTCTCGAATGATAAATTAAAGTTAGCTGCAAAACTCTTAAGATATGAGACAGTGCCGAAGATAATATAAGACAGTGCAGAAGGTGGTACAAGACAGTGCAGAAGGTAATATAAGACAATACAGAATGTTATACAAGACAGTGCAGAAGGTATTATAAGACAATACGGAAGGTGATATAAGACAGTGCAGAAGCTAATATAAGACAAAACAGAAGGTGATATAAGACAATACAGAAGGTAATATAAGACAATACAGAAGGTAATATAAGACAATACAGAAGGTGATACAAGACAGTGCAGAAGGTATTATAAGACAATACGGAAGGTGATATAAGACAGTGCAGAAGCTAATATAAGACAAAACAGAAGGTGATATAAGACAATACAGAAGGTAATATAAGACAATACAGAAGGTAATATAAGACAATACAGAAGGTGATACAAGACAGTGCAGAAGGTGATATAAGACAATACAGAAGGTAATATAAGACAATACAGAAGGTAATATAAGACAATACAGAAGGTAATATAAGACAATACAGAAGGTGATATAAGACAATACAGAAGGTGATACAAGACAGTGCAGAAGGTGATAGAAGACAATACAGAAGGTAATATAAGACAATACAGAAGGTAATATAAGACAGTGCAGAAGGTAATAGAAGACAATACAGAAGGTGATACAAGACAGTGCAGAAGGTAATAGAAGACAATACAGAAGGTGATATAAGATAGTGCAGAAGGTAATACAAGACAGTGCAGAAGATTATACATTGCTATTTCGGTTTTATGGACTAAGATGAGATTAATGACTCGGTAAACACTATCAACCCATTTTGTGCCAAAAGAATCTGCCTCCTTATATGTAGCAGGAGTCGAGATCAAAATTTTGGGGTGATTAGTTGTGTTATCTTTGAAACTGATTTCGAAAATGGTCTAACTTTTCGCAAACAATGTAGGCCCTGATTAGACGCCGTGTTTACGGTGCCTGATCTGGGCCTGAACTGTTTGCCAATTGCGCGTTGTGTGGTTTCTGGTACAAAATGGGTTAAGGGCATGTCAGTTTTTTTCTAATCATACGCTTCCTGTACACTCTACAGTTTCCGACTGTGTGCTGAAGTCCTTGCTTCCAAAGGATTTTATTTTACCGGACATATTATACAAAAATGTTATTCCCTGCAGTCTTATTCTTTTGCGAGAAACTGACAACTGCCCTTGAATCAGCGGAAAGCAGAGAATGACTGTAGAAAAGATTTCATTATCAATCTTCACAAAAGAATGATACAGACCCGGCGGGTGCGACTTCCAGTTCACAAATCGAACGTGCATCCAACTGGACTCCAGAGTCCGGGTGTAGTGTTTACGGTTATCTGTCGTCCGCCAGTAAGATAAGTATGAGACGGAGTGTTGAATTCATGAGCAGTTGCTCGTCACTAACGAGGGGGTGGTTGGTTGAGGCAAAAGTGACGTGTATCTTGCGTCACTGGGGCGTCCAACTGATATTGGCTTGCATTTGGACAAGACCTGTCCTCTTTCTCCTCTGTCCCTTGCTTCCATCTCTTTACTATCTCTTCTGTCTCTTTTATCTCTTTCTCTTGGAGATGACACAAAATGACCAACAAAGTTGACGTATTGTTAACCCAAAACGATCGATCAATCGTCACTAATGATATATGAGCACATTGTTTAGCTAGAATTAGTTCGGAGTAGATGCTACAATAAAATTACAAAAACCAAACCAATGACTTGTGATTGCAACTTTGTCACAAACATTTCAATGTCGACGAGAAAAGGATACAAACATAGTTATATGTTGGGATTTAAATTATGGGTGTTATATGACTTTGATAGTCCAAAACAATTAAAACAAATAAACTCCGAGACAACAGCACAGTGTTAAAACAAAATGGCGAAAAAACTGGACCTATCCAGCACCGAACAACTTCAAGTGTCAAGGGAACACACTATCCGTACCATGCCCAAAACGTTTTGAATACT
The DNA here is from genome assembly GCA_963580285.1 of Lucinisca nassula. Lineage (NCBI taxonomy): Eukaryota > Metazoa > Mollusca > Bivalvia > Lucinida > Lucinidae > Lucinisca > Lucinisca nassula. Next base: position 170,529,129 of record OY757010.1, read on the forward strand.
ACATAAATAGAAGTAAAGGTAAAGCGGCTAACAAGGACAAACAGAAACATGCAATACTGTTATATGTATAGGGATACAAAGTGCAAGATATATTCCAAATTTTCAAAGACCAGGGTACCGCTTAAGAAGAAGCCATCAACAAACTGCCAACTCGAAACACAGTAAAAAACATCGCATAGGAAAGCCATGTGTTCTTTTAATCCAATCAAATACATACAAAACTATTGATAATTTCATGATAAGATTGTCACAAGTAACAGTGCCATGCTAGTTTAAAGACAAGAACGAGATGGTCCGTGATAAAGTTGTAAACGCATGTTACTCGAATAACAGAAAAAAGCTACTTGAAGAAGACAGGCTATCCTTGGATATCTAGTGCCCAGGTACTGAGAAAAAACACATTCCAATCGAATGGATATATAGCCGACAAATACTCAGCAGATACCGTGGCAAACAACGCAGAAGACAGTCGGGTGCATCACAACAAATTAGGCCGCAACAGACACCAAGTGATTTGACCAAACACAACAACCGTGCAGTAAAGCCAGTGGACCACAAAGCAAAGCATAGGACAGAAGAATGCCGAGGGAACACAACTTCTACTGCTTCCGTTAAGGAGAAATCGGCCATTATTGAAAATCATATGAAAATAAAAGATTTCACGTGTCTTGCGTGTGGGGGAAAAAGGCGCTTTGCTAGAATGTGTTCATCGGAAATGAAAATGTTCTTTCGGAAAATAAAGCTGAGGTTGAGGAAGAGAGAGAAGTATTGATCTTGTAACTATTACGGTAAGATGGACGCCACTTATCATTTCCTGTAGAAGGAAAATTGATATACAGTTTGATTAGAAATGAGGCTCAATAAATGAAAGTGACAAGTACTTATATCGACAGGTTACACCTAAAAAAACTTCCTCTCAAACCCAAATGACAATATTTACCCGTATGATAGCTTAATCCCTTACGAGTTGCTAGGGAAGCAAAACTGCAAATAGGTAGCTCTCAGCATAAAATAGACTGGTAACGGAAAGCATATATTTACCGCAAATCCGGTACAGAGTTAGGTTTGCTATTGTATTATCAGTCAATGTTTATCGGACCGACTGACTAAAACATTTTCAGTTGGGCCCCGTCAAGCGATTTTGGTACGTATCGCCTATGCGAGCAGCGACGGTTCAGGCGAGCCTTCGCATCCGCGCAGTCTCGCCAGAACCTTCGCTGCTCGCTCATACAAACAGTGAATCAAGAGGAACCTTCAGACAGAAAGTCATATCCCTGGCCCCTCTGAATGGCTGGGCATGCGCAGTTAAAATTTGTCATGATGGACTGCTCGAAGACACAAATTCGCTTGGCGGGGCTCAGTTAGATTTACAGATCGATAAGTCAGCGACGCTTGTCCCAAAGCGGTTGCGTCAAATACCATTCAAGATAAAAACATACAAATTGAAGATGTGAAAGACGAGTTTAAAAGAAATGACAAAGTTGAAAAAATGACGGGGTCCACGTTGTACAAAAACAAAACAATAACGTAAGATTACCGATCGATATGTGATAATTCTATTTGGAAAATGGCTGAACTTTTTGCAAACAGTGAAGGTCCTGATCAGACGCCGCGTTCTGCGGTGTCTGATCTGGGCCTGCACTGTTTGCCCGGGTACCCGTTTAGGGGTTTCTGGTATAAAATTGGTTAATATCGGAATTTCATTGTATTATTACATAAAATGTAAACTTGCAGCACGTCTTGTTCAACGCCCTGCTAGTGGGTATTTTTTGTCAGCGGACATTTTGAAATATTTTCTTATTTTTCCCAGAAAAGAGGATTTGATGAAGGCAACTGGCATGATTTGTCACTTGTTGTTTTCTGGGAAAAATAAGAAAGATATCAACAACCAGTGCTTCAGCTGAAGTGCACGACCCGCCGGATACTTTTAGCTTTATGAGTGTTACCATATATGGGTATGGCGGCCATTTTGGTCATGTGACCTGGACCTAAAACGGTTCCCCCAATACATGCGCCTTATCGTAAGGAGCAAAAATATATCTTATACTTTAGTACTGTATTCTGAATCGTTTGCAGGATAAAATGCATTCTCACTTTTCCAGTACAAAAGCATGTGTGTCAAAGTTTGACCTAGGCACAAAGAAGGTGAAGGTCAACCCAGATCACCATTTTAGCAATTTATGATGGGCCTACGTCCCAGATGTTATTTATCAAGTTTCGTGGAAATCTGCCCAGTGGTTCTGGAGAAGACTATTTTTGAAGGGTTTTTATCATATATGGCTTGGCGGCCATTTTGGTCATGTGACCTGGACCCCATGAGCAAATTTTGGTTTCCCCCATCCCATAGAGGTTCCATATGAAATTTGACTTCAATCGGCCCAACGGTTTCCGAGGAGAAGCAGTTCGAAAATTTTCACATTTTTCGCCTCGGCGAGGCTATACTAAATGGAATGTAATATTTCGCACATTCGTTGGTTAGATCTCATTTATATCTATCAGTATGCCAAAATTGTTTAAATATTCCAAGCGGTTAAGTCACTATCACCAATTTTCACAAACGGGTTACGGACGGACAGAATGACAGAATGATTTTAGGGCACTCTTAGAAAATCAACCGACTTAGTCGGTCGCTTTTTCTGCGGGTCGTGCAATTTGTTGTCTACTGAATTTTTCTAGAGGGTGGTAAAGGTTAAGAGGTTATTTTTTCCATTCAGATACTTATGATGGAGTGACTGCAGCAGGTTGCTTTGGCCCTACTCACATACGTTATGATGCCCTTCATGAACTCGTTCGAATAGTCAAACCTGGTGAGTATAGTTGGTCGCCCCCGCCCATCGGGCCATCGGAGCTTGAAGAAATAGATGGGCTGCATGATGCTTCCACGCAGAGCTGAACCCGACCCACACACGAGTACTGGTAAACCACTTAGAGGATCTAAGCCTGCCCAGGCAAAGCGGTGCGAGTCGGTCCGTCCATGCTTATAAACCCTATTGGTTTCATTAGGCGACAGGGCCTGAGATGTCATTTCATCTCAATGTCGGGTAAAAGTCCCACAAAATTGGAAGTAACATCTCCAAAATGACCTCTACTGTGTTGACGGGGACGTTAAACCTCAAATCAAACAAACAAACAAATCAAAGTAAAGTTGGGGTGAATATCCCAGGGTTCCCCCGGAGTCGCAACAGTGGTGCTTCTACTTTGACACGACGACTCGATGCGCATGTTCTAACGTTTGTAGTGGCAAAGCAAGTTTTGTGATGAAGCGTGTTTCATTAAGTAAAGTGTTGCGCTATATTACTCGTATATCATGTTATATTAACATTTTCCCCGGCTAAGACTTATTGGGTCATGTAAAATTCTTGTCATGTCAAAGACACGACACACAATACATTTCATGACGTTATGTTCTGAACGGCTAACATTTTAAACAGCTCTTGCTTAATTGGTGACATGGTTGTTACAACGCATAATGTAGTAATGTAGTAATTACTACATTTTGATTTTTTTTACTACATTATGCGTTGGCATAGTCGACGCGAAATGAAGTAAAAAAATTATTTCATTTCGCGTTGATATGCACCATATCGACGCATAATGAAGTAATGATGGTAGAACATAGCTGTCTTCGAAAAGACTTAGGAAGCAATACAGTTAAATTCCTACAATTTAGACCACATTTGAGACGGTTCAAAAGTGGTCTTTAAGACCACAGTTGAACAGTCCAAAAGACGGTCTTCCACAAAAGCACACTGAAGGTCAAAATCACAAAGAAAAAGGTTTATTGGGCGGCATCTCAATGTCGGGTAAAAGTCCCATGAAATTGGAAGCAGCGTCTCCAAAATGACCTAAATAGTGTTGACGGGGACGTTAAACCTCAAATCAAACAAATCAAACAAAAGACAGACAGACAGACAGACAGACAGACAGACAGAATGGACAAAAACTATATACCCCCTTGCATACTTCGTATGCCGGGGGTATAAATAGATGGGCTGCACGATGCTTCCACGCAGAGCTGATACCGCCCGTACATGAGTCCTCGTAATCTGCTTAGAAGGTCTAAGCCTGTCCAGGAAAACTGCTGCGAGTCGGCCCATCCATGCATATAAACCCTATTGCTTTTAATTGGACGGCAGCGATTGAGATGTCATTTCATCTCAATATCGGGTAAAAGTCCCATAAAATTTGAAGCAATGTCTCCAAAATGACCTAAATAGTCTTGACGGGAACGTTAAACCTCAAATCAAACAAACAAACTGTTGACGCATAATGAAGTAAAATTAAGTATGCCACCCATCGCCGCAAAATGAAATAATTCTTTCATTTTGCTCAAACCTCTTAATATCGACGCATAATGAAGTAAAAACGACATTTTATTTCATTTCGCGTCGACTATGCCAACGCATAATGTAGTAAAAATTTCAAAATGAAGAAATTACTACATTACTACATTATGCGTTGTAACACATGGTTAGTCCTTTTCTGTGGCAGTTGATCCATCCACTAGTTGACAGTCAGCAGGTAAATGCAGTGAACGGATAAGTTAAGTTTTGACTGTTAAAAGTCCATATTGAATATCATATAAATGGCCAGGTAATGCACTCCTGATGGTAAGCAGGCCTTTAATACATTAAAGACAGGAAATCTCCAAAAGGGACTATAGCAAACAGTGCAGTTTGATTATGTCCAGATATTTTTTATGTGAACTTCTTTAGTTAACCAGTCTAACACCCATAGCAGTGGGTTCTTACGATACATGAAAAAGTGGAAGAGTTCATTCGGAATAGAATAAATTAAGCTTTTGGGCTTGTCTGAAATGAAAGTATATATCTGCAGGCCAGGTCCGCATGACACTGATCTATAAAGTTTAACCAGCATACAACAAAAAAGCAAATTAATTAGTGCGTAAGACTGGAGATAAATGTTTTGAAAGTTTTCAATAGTGCAATTTGGTTAGGTAATGGTCTGTTTTACTTAGGGTCGCAAATTGCGTATGTAGCTCCACTGTCATGTCGCCGTAAAACGAGATTCCCGACCGTAAAAACCGAACCAGTTTGTCCCATCACCGTCCCCCAGCCTAGAAATATTTTTAAACAGCTATCCGTTAAAGATAAATGCTGGCTTTATTTAAAAAATCACATTGTCACACACACACGACCCCCGCTCATCGGGGCTTGAAGAAATAGATGGGCTGCATGACACAGAGCTGAAACCAACCACACACGAGTACTGGTAAACCGCTTAGAGGATCTAAGCCTGCCCAGGCAAAGCGGTGCGAGTTACACCGTCCATGCTTATAAACCCTACTGATTTCATTGGCTGACAGGTCTTGAGATGTCATTTCATCTCAATGTCGGCTAAATGTCCCACAAAATTGGAAGCAATTTCTCCAAAATGACTTATACAGTGTTGACGGGGACAAGCAAACAAACACGCTGTTTGGTTTGGTTTTGGTTTTACGACCCTTTCAAGATTATTTCACTCAAATTGAGCCAATCGTTAATCACAGGTGGGCGAAAACCGGAGTACCCGGAGAAAATCACCTGACCTTCCGTTGCAGAACTAGGCGTCTCACATACAAACACGTTGTAACACGCTAAACGTCGTAACTGTAGAACCTTAAGGCGCATTTCGAACTTTATGGGCTCTGATGGGCTCTTTATGGGCTCTAAATTTATGGCAGTTCGAACTTTATGCGCTCTGTCTCTGGTTGGGTACATCGGAGTCTAAATGTTTGTTTTCTTTTGCTCCAGCATTTCAGTGGTTTCTTGCTGTCGAGTCCTTAACGTTGTATCATCTCTGTGATTGTTTGATTTTGTGTTCACTGGGATGTTGCACTGATGAGTTAGGAGGCCTTCATGCGGACTGAACAAATTATTTGTCTAAATCGCGACGGAAGTAAGGGCGAGGATTGCGGCCGCGTAAAATCTATTTAAGCCCCCCCATTGGCATTCGTTTCACTGATCGTTCTAAGACGGTTCTTCTGTTTATTTTTGTTATGGTTTGTCTTTGAGTGTGTATCGCTTTCTTTTTCTTTTGGATAGCCAGTTGGCCATTTTGTGGGAAAGTAACTGCTATTTTGGCTTTCCGCTATTAATGTTTATATTAGGGTTTAGTTGTTTCATGTCTGTGTTTCTTTCCCATTGGTGTCTCTGTTGTGAGCTGTGGGTTAATTGTATCGATTCCTGATCATTTCCTTCACTTCTATTTTACACAACGTATGCATGTGTGGCCAAAATGTGGGTTATATGATCCGTCAAATTTTCCCTGCAGAATGTCACTTAAATAGAGCGAAAACTGCTGTTTCCGAAACCCTTTATCTTTTTTTTTTTTTTTTTGATTTACATTTATCTATTTGACATTGGTTTGTTTCATGCAAAATTCGTGACAAACGCGATGATTTTGTTGTAGATATTGTAAAATAGAAGTGAAGTCAATGATCAAGAATCGATACAATTAACGCACACATCCAATCCGAGACACCAAAGGGAAAGAAACACAAACATGAAATAACTAGACCCTAATTGAACCACCAATAGCGGAAAGCCAAAAGGACAGCTACTTTCCCACACAATGGCCAGTTGGCTATCCAAAACAAAAAGATATAAGCGACACACACATTCAAAGACGAACAATAACAAAAAATAAACCGCGTCATAAGAACCGCTACAGTAAATGTCCTTACTTGGATGGTGATGATCCTCGTGCGACATCTTACGGGGTTTATATCTCACAGTTAATTCTGTTTGCCAGAGTGTCTAGTCATGTAACAGATTTACATAATCGAAATGAATTTCTAGCTGTTAAATTTCTTAATCAGGGTTATCGGTATCATTAACTTCGCAAAGCATTTTAGCTCCCCTGGGCCGAAGCCTCCGGGGGAGCGTATTGTATAGTAGTCGATCCGTCGTCCATGGGTCAGCACATTTGACCAGTTATATCTCTGGTGCCTGCAGGTTGATCTCAGTAATTTCTTATCTGTAGCATGCCTCTGGTAGGGGATTGATGACATAAGCTTATTGAAATCGAATTAAAACTGTATGCAACAACAAGGTCCCATAGACTTTCTTAAATCTCTTCTGCAATAAGGTCTATCGGAGACCGTATTAAGCTCGAATAAGTGACTTAGTATATAAATTCAGATAAAATATATACGTACTTGCAATAATTTCAGTACCCGATTTCGTAATATCATGCTTCGATATAAAAAGATTTGGCACAGCATAAATGTTATACGACAGACTGCATGCATGGTAGTTAACCCAAAAACGGTTGATAACTATGCTTCCCACTTTAATTGCACGCCGTTGGGTCAGGCCTCAGATTCTATGACGGTTCCAACGTAGACTTATGTAATGTTGGTTGGTACCTGATGCTCTGTCTCTGGTTGGGCACATCGGAGTCTAACTGTTGGTTTTCTTTTGCTCAGGCTTTTCAGTGGTCTGTTGCTGTCGAGTCCCAAACGTTGTTTCATCTCTTTGTTTGTTTGATTTTTGTGTTCTCGGAGATGTTGCACTGATGAGAGAGGAAGCCTTCATGCAGACTGAACAAATTATTTGTCTAAATCGGGACGGAGGATGGCCGCTGCGTAAAATAGATTTAAGCGCCGCCCCCCCCCCCCCCCCCCAGTGAAATTCATTTTACTGTCCGTTCCAATGCGGTGCTTCTGTCGCGGTTTGTTTTTGTTATGGTTTGTCTTTGAGTGTGTGTGTCACTTATATATTTTGTTTTGGATAGCCAATTGGCTATTTTGTGGGAAAGTAACTGTCCTTTTGGCTTTCCGTTATTGATGGTTCAATTAAGGTCTAGTTGTTTCATGTCTGTGTTTCTTTCCCTTTGGTGTTTCTGATGGGGATGTGCGTTAATTGTATCGATTCCTGATCATTGGTTTCACTTCTATTTTACAATGGCGAAACCGTTGTCTATATAGTAGCGCCTTCAGTTTTGATCGGATCTTTCTGAAACTTATAAGAAGTATTTGGGTAAAAGCGCGGATGAGATCGAAAACAAGCAGTCGGTCGATCAAGCATAGAGTTACATACCTTTGATTGCTAAAAATGCCTATTTTCGACATTTTCACTGCCGTAGCCCGTTCAGTTTTGATGGGATCTTCTTGAGATTTACAAGAAAGAAAATCGGGGATATAAAATCGGATGTGTTCGTAAACTATCGATGTCGGCCGATTACCCATAGATTTATGTTCACTTATTTGCCGAAAGAGACTATAATTGACCTTTCATCACCGTAGCCTCTTCATTTTAAATCGAATATTGTTGAAGCGTAAATACAAGTTAGTCGGGGATAAAAGCTGGGATGAACTCATGAATTATTATGGCCCCTGACCGTTTATCAGAGGTAAGATATGCAGGAAAGTACCTGGGGTTGGAGAGGAGAATAAAATTGCCATTGATGGGAGGTGATCACACATTAGGGCTGAGTGGCAGTGGAAGTTCTACTGCTGTTGAGTGAAACTTCGAATCTGTTAGCTCAGGTGAGCGATATACGACCATCATGGTCCTCTTGTCTAAGTTTTATAGACGTCATTTCGATTTAGTTTCAAAATTCTATGTTAAACTTAAATCTCTGCTGCAACAATGTCTATCGGAACTTGCATTTTTATGGTGACTTCATATATAAATTCAGAAAAAAATACTTGCAATGATTTCAGTACCAAATTTTATTGAAAATCGTTCTTGGATGTTATACGACAGACTGCATGCATGGCAATTAACCCAGTCACGGTTAATAACTTTCCATCCTTTTTTAATTGCGTTTCTTTCCCTTTCGTTTCTTGGATGGGAGGTGAGATAATTGTATCGCTTTCTGAACTAACCTTCACTTCTGTTTTTTTTTATTATTATTATTTGATTACTGTGAACGATTGTTTATGATCCAGTTCGATCATCAACCAGATTATGGTACCGGAAGTCAAACTGTGCAGGTTCCTTCAAAAGGGTGATCGAACAGCCTCTTGTAGATCTTTGGTAAACAATCATGGTAGTCACCAGGGCAAAATTGGTGTTTTAGGACGACGAGGATGATCACCATTTTGAATACTGCAGAAATAGCAGTGCCGATTATGTCTTTCATATCGTGCTCATTTTACATCTTTTTACAAATTAACGTGCGTTAACAACATAAAAAGTATGTATTTTCCATTGGGCTAACAGATTTTCTTATTTCCCGCCGCCATCTTGTGCACTGTTGTACCAGAGAAACCAACGTTTGATCTGGTTGGACTAGAGTCACGACTTTCCCGCAATTGCACCAGGGGTCTTGTGGTATTCAAACTCCCTCTTTGACCAGCATATAACAAGTACGAGTGTGCTGAGCAAGACAAAGATTTGTTAAGTTATATTATTTGTTTTACTTATATTTTCAATTTCAGGTGGAATAATTGTGATCGTGACGGGGGAAAGTAATTTGACCACATTGCCGGAATTTAAGGACCGTCTTGTACCCTTAATGGACCGAATGGAAAAGCAAGGCAAATTGAAGAAACTTGTGGCGGAGACGGCAGGGCAATATTTCCAAGGTGATAAAGCAATCATTTGGAAATACCAAGTATTATAATCATCAGAATAATGATAATGTTTCAAATTCGAATATGAAATGTCTGTAGTCTGTTAGTCCGTATATGCTTAAGGATAGACTGTACCTTGGGACAGTGGTCATTTTTAAAAGTTTCAGAATCTTTTCAAGGTGCAAACTTATTATATTATATATCAAATTAAAGCTGAGAAAAGCTATTTTGTGTTTCTTTTTTTTTAAATTCCGCTTGTATTAATGTTATTTAATGAAATGCAAACATTGTGGATTCAGCTTTGTACCATTTATTTAACAAGGGCTTATGGTGGTCCTTAATGCTCACCTGTGTTTAAAAGTAGGCCAAGTTCACTCTTTGTCAACATTCACTTATCTGGAGAACATAACTGTTTATTATACTCATGCAAGATTTACGAAAATCAAGTTAACTTCGATGGTGCTATGCAACAAAGTATTGTTTAGCAATCAAGAGACATAGCATGTATCCGATTTCAAATGTTTTTCAAAAATCAAATCTCTCCCTATTATTTTCATCTGCAGGAGTATATCCAATCAAACCTGAAGTAACCTAATCCCTAAAGGACTTTTAGCAGTTAAGTGTGTGTGTGTGTGTGTGTGTGTGTGTGTGTGTGTGTGTGTGTGTGTGTGTGTGGGTGTGTGTGTGTGTGTGTGTGTGTGTGTGTGTGTGTGAATTCGGGTTAAACGTCGCTTTCAACAATTTTTCAGTCATATCACGACGGTGTCTGGTTGCGACAGGGAGCTCATTGCTCACTTTTATAGTGCTGCCTCAATGAAGTATCATGTTCCAGACACATTACATGATACCACACCCAGTCACATTATCCTGACACTGGATCGACCAGTCCTAGCTCTACCCCGCAAGTCTGAGTGCCAAGCGAGGAGCAGCTAGTACCATTTTTAACGACTTTGGTATGTCGCGGCCCGGGATCGAACCCGAGACCTCCCGTTCCCCGGAGCGGACACTCTACCAACTGAGCTATCGGGGCCGGTAAGTGTGAAAAGATGGACTAATTTATTATAATGTCAATATTATTCATCAATCTATGGACGTGTGGTAGGCTACAGGTTAAAATGAGCATGCAAAGATATGATAAGTTAAAGGTGCTAATGGTCAAAGGGATGGCTGGACTGACAGACAGACAGAAGAATAGATATTAACAGATTAAGGCCTTATGCAATATTCATAAAGATCCAATAAAACTGAAATTCATATAGTGATGAGGTCTAGTATATTCATTTTCAGCAATGAATGGGACATAACTCTATAGCTAATAGGCTGACCTCACAAGGTCAAATGTAGGCATTTATGATTAATAGGCCATCCTTGCCAGTTTTCGCACTCGTCTCAGATTTCCTCATCATCTTACTTAAATGTACGTTTCAGAGATCCGATTAAAATCAAGGGAACGTAACCCCGCGGTTAATACACTGACCTTGCCAGTTTTCGAACTCATTCAAAAACTTTTACCCCCAGTCTACAGTTATGTAAGTTTCAGGAACATTCAATCAAAACCTTAAGTTCATACGCTGATGACAAGATCGAAAAAAGTCATTTTCAGCAATGAAGGGGACCATACTACGAGGGGCGTTTGAAAAGTGTTAACAGTGGGTGTGGCTTGTAAATAGATGTATAACTGGTCAAAACTAACTAGTGGAGTTCCTCAGAGTATTCTTCCTTGACCTTTACGCACTTTTCCAGTCTTTTTGTCCACTCAGAAAATACATTTTTAAAGCCCTTTGAGTTTATTGTTTATACACTGGAACAACGCACTACCCAAGGCTGACGGTTTTCAAAACAACGTCCTCGCTGCCATGTTTTAATATATGGGTTGAGCCCGAAACCACAGGGAGAAAGGTCTGGACTGAATGGAGGATGTGGTAAAGTTTTATTGTTCACTCAACACTCACCAATATTCGATTACCACGGCTGATCTGTGTGCAGGGGCGTTATCATTAAGAATATGAAGACCACCCACCACTGCACGTGGGCGCTTTCTTCTTTACAAAATAATCCTGTGACACTCATGTTCTGGGGTACTGGCCACAATTCCATCGCAATCAAAATAGAGCGTACATGCCACCTTTCCAAGTCTTATTTCTCCCTCGATTTGAGGTCTTTTGCCATTTTCGCCTCCCCAAACTTTATTGTTTTCTTTGCAGTCTTGGTTAAAAAAACACAGCAACGTTTCACCTCAAGTTACTATTTCTCTTAGTCTCCTGGATTCCGCATCCTTATATTTTGCTAGACGTTCTGAGGCTGTTTCTGTTCACGTGTCAAAATACTGGGGATCCACCTAGCACAAAACTTAAGCTTAAGCATTTCTTTCAATATATAAAATATGACCGACCAATTCATGCCATGTAAATGTAAATCCCTTAGCTCTTCTGCAGTACACCCTCTGTTCTTCTAATTTAACCCTTATCTTGCTGAATATTCATTTAAGCCACACTCATTTCTGTCTACCAACCAATCAAATTACTTGATGTAATTTATTGCTACAAATTCATAAACTGAATGCCAAACAGTGTAGATCCTGATTAGATGCCATCTGATCTGGATCTACACTGTTTGCAAAGATAGGGGTTGTCATGAACAGCATGATAAGGGTTAACATTGCTATTTTCGGCCAAACATGTAATTTCGTCAAGTGTCATAGACATGGCCATCTACAATGACCGCTCTAGGGCACTGAATACATAAAAATCGTGCAAATTTTAACTCGGTCATGTGATTAAATATTAGATTTATCATGCATGTTTGAAAAATGCACGAAACCTTCGAAACTATTACGAAATACGGCTACTATTAACACTGTTGTTTTAAATGGATCTAGATCGGAAAATATAGCAGTATCATCTGGTGTTCCGCAGGGCTCAGTCCTTGGACCTCTATTTCCTACATGACAAGGCCAAGTCCAAGTCCAGAGTTAGGCTTTTTGTAGATGATACGGTCATATACCTAACCATGAGTTCATAAGGTGAGTCGGTTACACTGCAAAATGACCCCCGCCAACTACAACTATCCACCATATTTGCATTATTTGCTGGCTCCCAGCTTGCACACTGTCAATATTGGAAAAACAGGTAACCAGACCCCCCTGACCTTTGAAGGTCAGGGGGGTCTGGTTACCTGTTTTTCCAACACTGATAACCTTCGGACTAGGAACCAGCAGATAATGCAAATAAGGTGAATGGGAACAACGATGGGACATGAGCTTCAACCCTCCCAAATGCCAGGTCCTTCATATCACGAGAGCTAAATGTCCCATCCAGGCAAAATATATACTCAGACTGTATCTTACGCAAAATATCTGGGTGTCACAATTTCAGATGACCTTTCTTGGAGCTCCAACAATGATTCTATCTCCAAGAAAGCAAACCAAACACTAGGGTTTTTACAAAAAATATGAAGGGCCATCAAAAGGACCTAAAATTTAATGCCTATACAACACTAGTTCGACCACAGTTGGAGTTTGTTTCAACAGTGTGGACTACTCATACCGTAACAAACATTGCAAAACTTGAAGTTGTACAGCGCAGGGCAGTCCGTTGTGCCATCCGAGACTACCAGCGCATCTCTAGTGTGACATTATTGCTCCAGGACCTAAATTGGCGCACTCTAGAACAGCGGCGTATAGACAGCAGACTTATCTTGCCTTCACTTCCATTTTTCATATCAGGGATGTTTTGTTTGTGCCGTGTTGTTGCTGTAAAGGTCTCCCCGTACATGCATTTAATGCTTTTATTTTTCTAATCCTCAGGGATTGCATTTACAACCTTTGGTGTCTATGATGGGAGCTGTGGGTTAATTTATCAATTCCTGATCATTGCCTTCACTTCTATTTTTTATCCTTCTGTATAAGATCACATACGATCCTGTAGCCATACCCACAGCTGACTACCTAATTCCTAATACACAACCATCAACTAGCTTACAGGCAAATCCCTACTCCCAAAGACAATTACAGGTACACGTTCTTCCCCGTACAGTTATTCACTGGAATGCCCTTCCACTCTACACCCCCGTTTTACCTACCGTGGCGCAGTTAGTCATGCTGTGTGCCAAGTAGTCCATGCTTCACCGTAAATATCAGATGTGCTTTTATATTTTACCTGTTCTAACCCCATCATTTCACTTGTATACTTTTTCTTAATTATTCACTTCTCTTATCTACCATGAATAGTTTTTCCACGCAACGCATATTAACACAATTAAAGTTTTGGAGCCCGCTAACAAGACAAGAGGCTCAATGAGCCTAAACCGCTCACCTGAGGAACTTAAGTTTTAACAATTCACAGACTTGACTTCTGAATCTGCTAATAGAATCCAGCCCATTGACCCTTACAGGATATAAGTCATCATTATTGCATTGCATTCCAAGTTTGAGACTTCTAGCTTCTATAGTTCCTGAGAAATCTTTGACAAAAATTTAACATTGGTCAAAATGGAGAGAAAGAAGAATGAAAGAACAGATGAACAAATAAGCTGAGAAAGCCCAATGTCTCTTACACATAATAAGTCATCATTATTCGATTGAATACCAAATTTGATGCTTCTAGCTTTTATAGTTCCTGAGAAATCTTTGATTAAAAATTTAACATTGGTCTATTATCTCTATATGGAGAGAAAGAAGAATGAAGGAACAAATGAACCAGACTAGCTCCAAAACCTTATGCAGCCTTTCCCCTTGCCCAATGGTGCTACACATAAAATTTAAACAAGATTGGTCGACTGCCTCCTGAGATATGCTTCATTGAAAGTGTGGACGACGGATGGACGGACGACAGACGACGGACTCCGGAGCCTTGGTATACTATCGGCTCACTGGAGCCTTTGGCTCAGGTGAGCTAAAAATTCAAGTCGCTATTTCTGTCACAACATTTTCCCTACGTTAAGTCTATGGGCAAATTTTTTTGTCTCTCAAGGTCACGTAACTCCGAGGTCAATATTCCTATTCGGCCCAAAATCGAACTTAACCGAGATTTTATGCCTGTCCTCGTTAACTGCAAGTTTGAAGCTGATATGAATAAAAATAAAGTTGCTATCGTGGTCACAACGTATTTTTTTATGCTCAAGGGCAGGTAACTCCAAGGCAAATATTCCGATTCGGCCCAAAATCGAACTTAACCGAGATTTTATGTCTGACCTCGTTACCTGCAAGTTTGAAGCTGATCTGAAAAAAATCCAAGTCGCTATCGTAGTCGCAACATTTTCCCTAATTAAGTCTATGGGCAAATTTTTTGTCGCTCAAGGTCACGTAACTCCGAGGTCAATATTCCGATTCGGCCCAAAATTGAACTTAACCGAGATTTTATGCCTGTCCTCGTTACCTGCAAGTTTGAAGCTGATATGAATAAAAATAAAGTTGCTATCGTGGTCACAACGTATTTTTTTATGCTCAAGGACAGGTAACTCCAAGGCAAATAATCCGATTAGGCCCAAAATCGAACTTAACCGAGATTTTATGTCTGTCCTCGTAACCTGCAAGTTTGAAGCTGATCTGAAAAAAATTCAAGTCGCTATCGTAGTCACAACATTTTCCCTATGTAAAGTCTATGGGCAAATTTTTTGTCGCTCAAGGTCATGTAACTCCGAGGTCAATATTCCGATTCGAACTTAACTGAGATTTTATGCCTGTCCACGTTACCTGCAAGTTTGAAGCTGATCTGAATAAAAATAAAGTTGCTATCGTGGTCACAACGTATTTTTTTTATGCTCAAGGGCAGGTAACTCCAAGGCAAATAATCCGATTCGGCCCAAAATCGAACTTAACCGTGATTTTATGTCTGTCCTCGTTACCAGCAAGTTTGAAGCTGATCTGAAAAAAATTCAAGTCGCTATCGTAGTCACAACATTTTCCCTATGTTAAGTCTATGGGCAACTTTTTTGTCGCTCAAGGTCACGTAACTCCGAGGTCAATATTCCGATTCTGCCCAAAATCGAACTTAACCGAGATTTTATGCCTGTCCTCGTTACTAGCTACAGTGATGACAACATTTTCCCCATGTTAAGTCGATAGGCAATTTTTCGGGCGCTCAAGGGGACGTAACTCTTGAGTGAATTATCTGATTCGGCCCAAAATCGAACTTGACCCAGATTTTATGCCTGTACTGGTTTTCTGCAAGAATGAAGTCGATCAGAAAAAAATTGACGAAGCTAGAGTGATGACAAGCTTTTTCCTATGTGAAGTCTATGGGAGCGAGATGTTGCCATGGCAACCAGAGTTCCACTCAGATCTGCCTGAAAACCTAATGAAGCCTTTCCACTTGCCCAATAATGCGACACATGAAATTTGATCAAAGTTGGCCAAGTAGTCTTTAAGATATACATTTTTGAAATTCCCATTAACCCTAATGCAAAAACACACAAGGGCAGGTAACTCCTAAGTGAATGATCCGATTCTGCCAGTTATCGAACTTGACCGAGATTTCATGACTGTGCTGGTTATCTGCAAGAATAAAGCCAATCTGAAAATAATTGAAGCAGCTACGGTGATGACAACATTCTCCCCATGTTAAGTCAATAGGCAATTTTTTCAACGCTCAAGGGCACGTAACTCCTGAGTGAATAATCCGATTCAGCCCAAAATCGAACTTGATCGAGATTTCATGCCTGTCCTCGTTATCTGCAAGAATGAAGTCGATCAGAAAAAAATTGACGGAGCTAGAGTGATGACAAGCTTTTTCCTAACGCTCAAGGGCACGTAACTCCAAGGCAAATATTCCGATTCGGCCCAAAATCGAACTTAACCGAGATTTTATGTCTGACCTCGTTACCTGCAAGTTTGAAGCTGATCTGAAAAAAATTCAAGTCGCTATCGTAGTCGCAACATTTTCCCTAATTAAGTCTATGGGCAAATTTTTTGTCGCTCAAGGTCACGTAACTCCGAGGTCAATATTCCGATTCGGCCCAAAATTGAACTTAACCGAGATTTTATGCCTGTCCTCGTTACCTGCAAGTTTGAAGCTGATATGAATAAAAATAAAGTTGCTATCGTGGTCACAACGTATTTTTTTATGCTCAAGGACAGGTAACTCCAAGGCAAATAATCCGATTAGGCCCAAAATCGAACTTAACCGAGATTTTATGTCTGTCCTCGTAACCTGCAAGTTTGAAGCTGATCTGAAAAAAATTCAAGTCGCTATCGTAGTCACAACATTTTCCCTATGTAAAGTCTATGGGCAAATTTTTTGTCGCTCAAGGTCATGTAACTCCGAGGTCAATATTCCGATTCGAACTTAACTGAGATTTTATGCCTGTCCACGTTACCTGCAAGTTTGAAGCTGATCTGAATAAAAATAAAGTTGCTATCGTGGTCACAACGTATTTTTTTTATGCTCAAGGGCAGGTAACTCCAAGGCAAATAATCCGATTCGGCCCAAAATCGAACTTAACCGTGATTTTATGTCTGTCCTCGTTACCAGCAAGTTTGAAGCTGATCTGAAAAAAATTCAAGTCGCTATCGTAGTCACAACATTTTCCCTATGTTAAGTCTATGGGCAACTTTTTTGTCGCTCAAGGTCACGTAACTCCGAGGTCAATATTCCGATTCTGCCCAAAATCGAACTTAACCGAGATTTTATGCCTGTCCTCGTTACTAGCTACAGTGATGACAACATTTTCCCCATGTTAAGTCGATAGGCAATTTTTCGGGCGCTCAAGGGGACGTAACTCTTGAGTGAATTATCTGATTCGGCCCAAAATCGAACTTGACCCAGATTTTATGCCTGTACTGGTTTTCTGCAAGAATGAAGTCGATCAGAAAAAAATTGACGAAGCTAGAGTGATGACAAGCTTTTTCCTATGTGAAGTCTATGGGAGCTAGATGTTGCCATGGCAACCAGAGTTCCACTCAGATCTGCCTGAAAACCTAATGAAGCCTTTCCACTTGCCCAATAATGCGACACATGAAATTTGATCAAAGTTGGCCAAGTAGTCTTTAAGATATACATTTTTGAAATTCCCATTAACCCTAATGCAAAAACACACAAGGGCAGGTAACTCCTAAGTGAATGATCCGATTCTGCCAGTTATCGAACTTGACCGAGATTTCATGACTGTGCTGGTTATCTGCAAGAATAAAGCCAATCTGAAAATAATTGAAGCAGCTACGGTGATGACAACATTCTCCCCATGTTAAGTCAATAGGCAATTTTTTCAACGCTCAAGGGCACGTAACTCCTGAGTGAATAATCCGATTCAGCCCAAAATCGAACTTGATCGAGATTTCATGCCTGTCCTCGTTATCTGCAAGAATGAAGTCGATCAGAAAAAAATTGACGGAGCTAGAGTGATGACAAGCTTTTTCCTAACGCTCAAGGGCACGTAACTCCTGAGTGAATAATCCGATTCAGCCCAAAATCGAACTTGATCGAGATTTCATGCCTGTCCTCGTTATCTGCAAGAATGAAGACAATCAGAAAAAAATTGACGGAGCTAGAGTGATGACAAACTTTTTCCTATGTTAAGTCTATGGGAGCTATTTGTTGCCATGGCAACCAGAGTTCCAATCCGATCTGCCCGAAAACAGTATGCAGCCTTTCCCCCTACCTGATAATGCTTCACATGAAATTTGATCAAGATTGGCCCACTGGTTCCGGAGATATACTTCTTTGAAAGTGTGGACGACGACGACGGACGACGACGGACGACGACGACGGACGACGACGGACGACGGACGCCGGCTCGAGGTATACTAATACCTCACATGAGCCTTCGGCTCAGGTGAGCTAAAAATGGATATACCATCTCTGCATCCGGCATGCATCACGAAAACACGCCTATATAACTTCGACCCCCATAAACCCAAATTTTATATAGCAAAACTGGGGTTTACAGGAGTATATATTACTTTTCGTATTTCTGCTCAAAAACATGGGTTGTGGGTACTCGTTAGAACCGCCTCGGCGATTCTAGCGAGTTCCCACGAGCAGAAATATATAAAAAAATGTTTTTTATCTGAAAATTTTCAATTTTTTTATGGTAAAAATTTCAATATAAAAATTTCAATAGGCGTGTTTTCGTAATGCGCAACCAATCAATGATCTTTATGGGGAAGTGTCTCGGTTATACAACATTTATCATATGACGTCGCGTTTGAGAGTGTAATAACGCCATGTAATATTTTCGATAATCCACTAGTGGATTAAATATGCAAATTAGATAGATACGTCCCGTAACGTTACATGTACGACATCGCGTTTACTAATGGCGGAATATTGATATTTTTGTAAACAATCGAGAATAAAATGCGTTTTAAATGTCATATGATAATTAGAATCTTGCATTCGTGCTCATGCATTATTGAATTTATTAAACTCGTTGAGGAAAATGGATAAAATGCTCGGCAAGGCCTCGCATTTTATCCCTTTTCCTCAACTCGTTTAATAAATTCAATAATACATGAACACTCATGTAAGATCCTCTATGTATGCCAATGTCGTGATGTTGCAACAACGTTAATGCGATAATCTTTCAAAAATCTTCCTAATCAGTATTACAGTAAAATTCATATATTAAGACCACCTTACGGACTGGTCGAAAGTGGTCTTTAAGACCACTTTTGAACAAAAGTTTATCTCCAACTAGAGCACACTGGATGTAGATAAGACAAAGAAAATAAAACTCAAACCTTTTGAAAGCTTGTCTTAATTTTAGGTGGTCTTTACAGCGGAAGTTCAATGTATTTCTTCTAACAGTAGATCGCCGTTGTCACAATGGTTTTCTTCACAAGTTGTCTCCCTTTTTTAAATGGTAAAAAAGGACATCGGTGTATTCATCCACCTTAAAATATCTAGGGCTCTTTACTTTTTTAGGGTCTATTTTTGGCAACTGACCCAGAGCTAATTCATTTTATATGGAAACCCCTAAAATAGGCCCTATGCAAACAGTGCCGGCCGAGATCAGACGCCGCAGATCATTGCGTCTGACCAAGGTCTTCACTGTTTGTAGAAAAAAACATTCATTTTCTATATAAACTAATAAAAGTAACTTAACATTGTATCCCTGATTTTATATATAAGGGGAAGATTTCATTCAGTTCAGTTCCAGGGCTAAACGAAAGTACAGAAATTTCAGGATTCAACGAAACGAAGTTCAGGTTCGGACCATTTTTTTTTATCTTTTACTCAGAAACAATCGACCCCAGTGCTATCCGTGCTTTGGTTGTTGTATGTGTAAACTGCATAAGTGCGACTGCCAATACACGCTTGCTTGTCTCTCAATGTTTTGACAACGCCCAAAATATTAAATTACATTTTGCCAATGACCAAAAGCAACGCATATATTAAATACATGGTTAGTGTCTTTAATAATAAAATATTATCGGTTCGCCGCGACAATTTTATAGGGGCTCGCTCTAATAATAAAATATAATCGGTGAGCCTTAGACAATTTTATAGGGGCGAGCTTTAGCGAGCCCCTATAAAATTGTCGCGGCGAACCGATTTTATTTTATTATTAAAGACACTAACCATGTATTTAGTTTATACCGCAATTCAAAACAATCAAGGGGTTTTGCAAAAAATTTAGCAAATTTGAGCAAAAATGACAGCAGACAGCGTGACATGTTAAACGACATTCAGTGCCATGGCGCGCGCACGTAGTATAACGTGACGTCAAAGAGTGCAAAGTTCTGACATCACCGCGCCACAAAGACGTGGGAAACAACCTGTATGAAAATCTGCAAATAAACGGATTATTTTAGCTTTAAAAATTATTTTCGAGGTTGAGACGCAATTGCCCTAGCGTTGCGCAGTTATTCCAATGGGCCATTCAAACCAGGAAAGGCCTAGAAGGTAAGAATTTAGCTGAAATTTCTGAAAATCTGTTTAAATAAATATTGCAAAGATTTTAACTTGCAGTTTCGTTGCTTTGCCATGTATAAACGGTTGCATGTTATTGTTTACACTTGTAAATTAGGAACATGAAAAGTAGAGACGGCCTATAAACGGTCACTAGACATATTATATGTTAGGTATTATAGGTCACTACCGACTATAGCGTGCAGTTATTCGTCCCCCATTATTAGGCTACTAGAATGTCTGATTGCGGTATAAATAACAGTAGGCATATGCCTGGAACTTCTCTATGATTCTTCTCATAATAACATATCTTTTAAGCCTTCAAGAACTAAGAACATCTAGAGCAGCTGATAGCATCATTTTTAGCGCGTCTGTATTTCAAGAAAAAAAAAACTTTTGAGCTATTTTCGTCACGTTGTTGTTGCTGTTGTCGTTGTTCCGCAGAAAAGTAACTTGGCTATAACTTCAAAGTCATTTGACTGAGCCTCGTGAAACTTCACGTGCACACTCACTATCACAAGACCAAGGGTCATAACTATACATGTATTTTTTATTTTAGTTGAATTATCTCCCCCTTTCCATTTTTTTTTCTTAAACATATTTTTCCTCTCATTTCAATATGATTTATTACAGAGCCTTCCAACTCCACATGGCTATTCCTTTGGACAAGACGTTTCCATTAATACCAAACATTTTGATCTGGGACCTTGAACTTTGAACTTTGACCTATTTTTATATTTCAACAACAAACTTTAACCATAGCCATATCTCGTAAAGTATTGCTCTGGCTTCATGAAACTTCACACACATACTCACCACCACAAGAGCTACATTCTGACCAAGGGTTATAACTCTATTGCTAATTTTGACTTAATTATCTCCCCCTTTTCATTTTTGCTGAACATTTTTTTTCCTTTTCAGTTCGACACGATTTATAACAGAGCCTTCAAACTTCACATGGGTGTTCCTTAGGACAAGACTTTTCTACTGATACCAAACGTTTTGATGTTATGATCTGTGACCTGCACTTTTGAAATGTGTCCTATTTTTAAAAGCTTTTACCAAAATCTTTAACCTTGGCCATATCTGCAAAAGTATTTAACCTTGCTTCATGAAACTTCAAACACATACTCTTCAGCACAGAAGCTACATTCTGACAAATGGCCATAACTCTATAGCCGATTTTGACTTAATTATCCCCACTTTTTTAATATTGTTCTTCAAACACTTTTTCCTTGTCTGTTTTTCTGTTCCACGTCCTTTTTTCTTTCTTTTTTTTTTTTTTTTTTTTTGATGCAAAACTTTCGAGCTATTGTCGTCACTCTGGCGTCTGCATTGTCGTTGCCTTTGTTCTCGTTGTAATCGTCCTTCCGAAAAAAAACTTAACCTTGCCCATAATTTCAAAAGTATTTGGCTTAGCCTCATGAAACTTCACACACATACTCAGCAACACAAGAACTACATTCTGACCAAAGGGTCGTAACTGAAACATTATGTTCTTATTATCACACTACTGTGAAATTCCGCTATGAAGACCACCTAACATTAAGAGTAATTCTGCTTTAAAACGTCTCCCCGTACATCAACCATAGTGCAGTTTATATTTTACTTTTGGTCCTTTGAGATCAGCGTGTATATTCTGAGAAATCAGAAATAAATCATTGGTTAAGACTCATATTCTAGACAGGTTTTTAATTATTTGGACCCCATTTTGATTTATATCAGTCTTTGAATCGACTGCTTATTCGAAATTCGCAAAAATGCAGTATGTTTCCTCTGGCTTTCGTTGCCGGATCATTACAGGGTCACTGATGAGGCTTTATTAGCCGAAACTACGTAGTATGACCCATCTTCTTCCTATGAATGTTTTCGTTGCTCTTAAAGGAACTCATTTTTGATTTTTATTAAAAAACTTATTTAGCATGTTGCAGTTATTCTTTCGTTGTAATTTGTGCAAACTGTGTCCTCTGGTCATGGACCACCTCTGAGACTGTTCAAAAGTGGTCTTAAAGACCACTTTTGAACATTCCCAAAGGTGGTCTTAATATAAAGGTGGTCTTAATATTGGAGTTTTAATGTATTTACTGTTTATAATATGCAAATGCGGTACCGTCCTCCTCATTGTAATATGCATGAAAACTTGCAACTCCTCGCTTGATTCGAGAAAAAACAGACGAGCGTAGCATCTGTTTGGGTGCTCTTGTTTTAATTATTTTTTAGGAAAATTGTGTTTTGCACATGCGATGATACGCTTACGATTTGCTGTCATGATATGTGAAACCTTATTTTCTTTAAAAAAAAATACAAAAGATGATAATTTAGAACATTGTTTGTTCCGATTAGGCGTGGCTCTATTAAGACCACCTAAAATTAAGACTAATTCTGGTTTAAAAGGCTTTCTGAGAAGTGTGCATTTATTCTTTCTTTGTGTTTTCTGACGACAGTGTCTTCTGAGCAGGGACTATCTTTGGGACTGTTCAAAAGTGGTCTGAAAGACCACTTTTGAACAGTCCAAAAGGTGGTCTTAATAGAGGAATTCTACTGTTTTGTTTGTTTGATTTCAGGTTTAACGTCCCCGTCAACACTGTAAAGGTCATTTTGGAGACGTTGCTTCCAATTTTGTGGGACTTTTACCCAACATTGAGATGAAATGACATCTCAAGCCCTGTCGACCAATGAAACCAGCAGGGTTTATAAGCATGGGCGGGCCTACTCGCACCGCATTGCCTGGGCAGGCTTAGAGCATCTAAGCAGTTTACCAGTACTCGTGTGCGGGTTGGTTTCAGCTCTGCGTGGAAGCATCAAGCAGGCCATCTATTTCTTCAAGCCCCGTTGGGCGGGGGCTAAGCTTTGTAAGTACATGTCCGATAATTTTAAGAGGAATGGATACACCTTCAGGGAGGACTTCTGTTAAAGGAAAAATTTCGCCACATGTGCGCAAATACTTTCTTTTAGAATAAAACAGCTTTTATCAGAGGAGCAAATTGCGGTCAGTTGTAACTTGATCATTTAATACGGCAATTATGCTAATATTTTTGCTGAAAAAATAAGAGCAGCAGTTTTTGCGAATGCAAAAGCGGCTCACATTTTCCTAGCAAAAATACCAAAATTTTAAATATTAAACTTGCTAGAGCAGTTAACGGTATGACCACTATAGAGCTTGTTTAGCCAACAATGCTTTGAACAACTGGCCCCAGGAAATCACAAAAAAATATATATCCCTTGCGAAAAACTGTGGAAAAGGTCAGATGTACCTCAGATGATTCCTCTTAAATATTTTTGCATATGATTTTCTTTTACATCCCTCCAGGCAGAACAAACCAGGGGTTGTTGGTTTGATTCCGGGCTTCTCCAGACTTTCGGATGAGTCATTAAACCGAGGTCCCGTATCTGTATGACCCAAGTTGGTGGTGGGACGTAAAACTGAAACATACACACTTTCAACCAGGAAGCGATTCTACATTATCACTAAATATTAGAGATCTAATCAGACGGATCCCGATCCTTGCTTGTAGTGAATGTCAACTTGTCAAGATTGTTCTGTTTTCTCGACCCAGAAGCTCATCTCTCAAGGCAATCAGCCTGTCACGAACTCTTGGTATAACTCGGAGCATGGTTTTATCTGTAAACCTCGACCTGTTCGACAAACAAGTCCCCTGTTCAATCCAGTGAGAACGACATGATCTGTAGTGTAAGATGTCGGCGGCCAACGCAGATGTATTCTCCCTGAAAGAAATCATTTACGTGATGAACGCGCCATGAGATACTGTACATGTCATTACGAAAACATGCCTATACAAATACACTGTAAATTTTACTGCCGTAAAAATGAAAAATTTAAGATGAAAAATTGTGATAGTTTTCTTATTTCTGCTCCAAATATAGATTGTGGGTACTCGTTAGAACCGCCTCATCACGGCGGTACTAACGAATACTCACAATCTATATTTTAGACCAGATTTACTATATAAAAGTGAGGTTCAAGGGGGTCCGAATTATATAGTTGTTCAAAGCCTCGTTAGCTTAAGTAGCTCGTTAGTGGTCAATTTTGGTAGCTGTTTAGCCAGCGCAATGTCTAAACTTTTTGTATTTTTGCTGAAAAAAGTGAGCAGCTATTGTATTTGCAAAAGCTGCTCAATTTTTTTCAGCAAAAATATTAGTACATTTTCCATATTAAATGATCAAAGTTTTAACGATACGTTAGCTAACGACGACGTCAGTTTTGAACAACTGGTCCCAGGTCAGTCACAAGCTAAACAGACTAGCAAGAAGATTTGAAAGTTTTAGTATAGAAGCTAGAGGTGTTGTAGCGGATCAGTCTACACGGCTGCGCAGGCTGATCTGCATCTTTATTGTTCTCAAATGAGCCCCGCCAAGCGAATTTGTGTCTTCGAGCATTCCGTCATGACAAATTTTAACTGCGCATGCACAGCCATTCAGAGCGGCCAGGGATATGGCTTTCTATCTGAAGGTTCCTCTTGATTCACTGCTTGTATGAGCGAGCAGCGAAGGTTCTGGCGAGACTGCGCGGATGCGCAGGCTCGCCTGAACCTTCGCTGCTCGCTAAGGCGATAAGTACCAAAATCGCCTGACGGGGCCCAAATGACGAAAACAGGTTTTTGTCGCGCCTGCTTTAAGCCTGGTGCGATACAGAAGTCCGGTTTTTCGTCCATTAGTTCATCAAGCCGTCAACATTTGCGACCACCCTAACTTTCGCCCTTATGTATGAGTCGATTTCTCAAGAACTATAAGAGCTTTATTAATGACACTTGGTACAAACTTACATCTTAAAGCGAGCATCCATATTTAACCTTGACCTACATTTCATGGTTCACTTACTTTGTGAACTATCGCGACCATTCTAACGTTCACCCTAATGTAAGAGTCCATTTCTCAACAGCTATATGAGCTTCATTAATGGTACTTGGTACAAACTTGCATCTAGGGATGACAACAGTAATGAAAGCATCCATGTTAGAGCTTGACTTACATTTCATTGATCACTGACTTGTGTATTATTGCGTCAACCCTCATCGCTAGCTTTCACTCTAATGTTCTTATCTATTTGTAAAGAACTATAAGAGCTTCATCAATGACACTTGGTACAAACTTGCATCTTACTGCAAGCATCCATACCTGACATTGACCAACATTTCATGGATCACTGACTTTGTGAACTATTACGTCAACAATAACTTTCACCCTAATGTTCAAATCCATTTCTCAATAACTATAAACGCTTCATTAATGACACTTGGTACCAACTTGCATCAAGGGATGGCAACTTTAATACAAGCATCCATATTTGCCCTTGGCCTACAGTTCATGTGAAGGTTTTGCCACCCACCGGCTCGACATAGCCTTCGATGAAATTCTTGTCTCATAATGTTGCTCAAATGAGACGCGCCACGCGAAAAGGTGTCTAATGACACCTTATAGGACTCAGATCAGATGCGCATCTGCGAAGTCTGATCGGAGTCTTCGCTGTTCGCATGAGCCTTCTATAGCCTCTGGACTATTCACAGGACAACAAAAGAATGCTCCGACCAGGCAGACCTGACAGGCCGGCTGAACTGAATCTTCGACCCTAGCACGGGTCTTATTGTAGGTTTTGTCATGCGCCGGCTCAAATTAGATGAACAATGTAAAAGAACACAAACTGCATCATGAATAAGGCTTTAAACTTTTGCATGTACTGTAGAAAGCATTGATGATACGTCATAACCCCTAAGTGCTGTGTAATCTTCTAGGGCAGATTACGAACTAATTTTTAAATTGTTTTTCGGGGAAAGCAATGCCTGATATCCGATGAGAACTGACAGTTATGTTTCTATGTGACCAGTCAAAGAAAAATGGACTCAATGAGTGTCTGAAGTGCTATCTTTGGAACCAAACAAGAGGGGGCCCAGAGGGCCCTGATTCGCACATCTGAATGTCATTGTCTCTAGTACATTCTATTTTGGCTCTGGTGGCCATCTTGTTCATCAGAGTGGAACGATCTTAGCTATTTTGGTAGGGTGTCATCTAGGCAACATTCCTATGAAGTTTGAATCAAACTGACCCTAGGGTTTAGGAAGAGCTAGCATTTAAAGTAAATTTGCAATGTTTTTTTTTTCTTTTTTAGCTCTGGTGGCCATAATGTTCATCGGAACGGAATCGTTTTAGCTACTTTGGTTGTGAGTCACCTGCGCTGAAAAAAATAACAAGTACATTCGAATAGTTTACCTAGTAAACACAGAGGGTCACCTAGTCGTCTGTAGGTTGACTGAGCATTCTTAGTCAATTTAACTAGTCTCTCTAGTAAGCGTAAATCAATAATCGTTGACAGGGCATCTGGTCAGTATGACTACCCTTTCTAGTCAGTATGACTAGGGTGTCTAGACAGTTTTCCCGCCGAATGTTGATTGACAGCTTGCAGAATGTGTAGAGGAAGCGTTCCAGACGCCATCTTAACGTTTAGGAGAACATGCTCCAACATACAGTGGGTTGATTCTGATATTATTTCACCCAACATACTGTGGGTTGTTGTACTGACCTTGAGCACTTGTAACTCTGCAGGTAAGAAATATTATTTTATTTCTTAAGCACCTAGTGGTTATAAGCAGCGTTATAATGCTTACAAGATAAACAACAACAACAACAATGTCAACATACAAATATACGTCCAGAAGCTCTAAAGTCGACATTTCCGTGAATCCAAGCATAAATAATGGGGATTTTCTTTTCTGCAATATGAAAATATAACTCTGCAGGTAAGAAATATTCTTTTATTTCTTCTCTTATCTTCCTAAAGGCGCCTTTACACAGCATGTTTTTCCATATGTGTTTTGAGTACTAGTAATCAGTACTAAGAATCTAGTAATCTACGACTAAAGCAACTAGTAATCAGTACTAAGAATCTAGTAATCCTGACCATGCTTGCTAGTACTTTTGACAGTCACACCAGTACATTTGACTATTAAGCTAGTACATATGACTAGCTTAAACTAGTGAACTTTGACTAGATGAAGCTAGTCAAATGTACTAGGCTAAGTAAAGCTAGTCAAGTTGACTAGTTTTTTCTAGTCAAAATGCTTGACTAGGTCTTCCTAGTCACATCGACTATTTTGCATAGTGCTTTTTGGACAATCATATTGACTAGGTTCCTTAGTCGGCATGACTATTTTTTTTTCTCAGTGTGGGCAACTTTCCTGTGAAGTTTAAATCAAATTAGCCCAGGGGTTTAGGAGAAATTTGCGTTGGAAGCAATGCTAGGATGTTGTTTTTTTTTTCTATTTTTAGCTCTGGTGGCTATTTTGTTCAACGCAAATTTACAATGTTTTTCTATTTTTAGCTATGGCGGCCATTTTGCTCATCAGAGCGGGATCGTTTTAGCTATTTTGGTAGAGGATCTTCTAAGCAACATTCCAATGAAGTTTGAATGAAATTGGCCCAAGGGTATAGGAGGAGTTGTCGTTTGAAGATTTGTTTTCTATTTTTAACTATGGTGGCCATCTTGTTTATCAGAGCGGAATGATTTTAGCTAATTTGGTAGGGAGTCACCTGGGCAACATTCCTATGAAGTTTGAATCAAATTCGCCAAGGAGTTGGGAGAAGTTTGCGTTTGAAGCAAAGTTACGATGTTTTTCTATTTTTAGCTCTGGTGGCCATTTTGTTCATCGGAGCGGAATCATTTTAGCTGTTTTGGTAGAGGGTCATCTAAAAAACATTCCTATAAAGTTTGAATGAAATTGGACAAAGGGTACATGAGGAGTTGCTGTTTGAAGATTTGTTTTCTATTTTTTAACTCTGGCGGCCATCTTGTTCGTCAGAGCGGAACGATTTTAGCTATTTTAGTAGGGAGTCACCTAAGTAACATTCATTTGAAGTTTGAATCAAATTGGCCCAAGCAATGAGGAGGAGTTCGCGTTTGACGCAAATTTACAATAGTTCTATTTTTAGCTATGGCGGGCACAATAGCTCATCAGAGCGGGATCGTTTTAGCTATTTGGTAGAGGGTCATCTAAGCAACATCCCTATGAAGTTTGAATGAAATTGGCCCTAGAGTACAGGAGGAGTTGTCGTTTTGAAGATTTTTTTCTATTATTACGTAGCTCTGGTGGCCATCTTGTTTATCAGAGCGTAATGATTTTAGTTATTTTGGTAGGGAGTCACCTGGGCAACATTTCTGTGAAGATTAAATCAAATTCGCCCAGGGGTTTAGGAGAAGTTTGCGTTTGAAGCAAAGTTATGATGTTTTTCTATTTTTAGCTCTGGTGGCTAATTTGTTCATCGGAGCGGGATCATTTTAGCTGTTTTGGTAGAGGGTCATCTAAACAACATTCCTATGAAGTTTGAATGAAATTGGCCAAATGGTACAGGAGGTGTTGTCGTTTGAAGATTTTCATCTATTTTTAGCTCTGGTGGCCCCCTTGTTCGCCAGATGGGAACGATTTAAGCTATTTTGTAGGGAGTCATCTGGGGAACATTCCTGTGAAGTTTGAATCAAATTGGCCGAGGGATTTATGAGAAGTTTGCGTTTGTAGAAAATTTACGTTTTTTCTATTTTTAGCTCTGGTGGCCATTTTGTCATCGGAGCGGGATCATTTAAGCTCTTTTGGTAGAGGGTCATCTAAACAACATTCCTATGAAGTTTGAATGAAATTGACGGAAGGGTACAGGAGGAGTTGTGGTTTGAAGATTGTTTTCTATTTTCAGCTCTGGCGGCCATATTGTTTGTCAGAGTGGAAAGATTTTAGTTTTTTTAGTAGGGAGTCACCTAAGTAACATTCCTGTGAAGTTTGAATCAAATTGGCCCAAGGGTTTAGGAGGTGTTCGCGTTTGACGCGTATTTACAATGTTTTTATATTTTTAGCTATGGCGGCCATTTTGCTCATCAGATTTGTTTGTTTGTTTATTTTGAGGTTTAACGTCCCCGCCAACACTGTAAAGGTCATTTTGGAGACGTTGCTTTTAATTTTGTGGGACTTTTACCCGACATTGAGATGAAACGACATCTCAAGCCTTGTCGCCCAATGAAACCAATAGGGTTTATAAGCGTGGACGGTCCGACACTCACACCGCTTTGCCTGGGCAGGCTTAGATCTTCTAAGCGGTTTACCAGTACTCGTGTGTGGGTCAGATTCAGCTGTGTGTGGAAGCATCATGCAGCCCATTTATTTCTTTAAGCCCCGATGGGTGGGGGCCCACTTTTGCTCATCAGAGCGGGATCGGTTTAGCTATTTTGGTAGAGGGTCATCTAAGCAACAATCCTGTAAGGTTGGATAAAATTGGCCCAAGGGTACAGGAGGAGTTGTCGTTTGAAGATTATTCATATTTTTGGCTCTGGCGACCATCTTGTTTATCAGAGCGCAACGATTTTAGCTATTTTGGTAGGGAGCCACATAGATAAACTTCCAATGAAGTTTGAATCAAATTGGCCTTAGGGTTAAGGGGGAGTTCGCGTTTGAAACAAATTTACGATGTTTTACTATTTTTAGCTATGGCGGCAATTTTGCTCATCAGAGCAGAACCGTTTCAACTATTTGGTAGAGAATCACCTAAGCAACATTTCTATCAAATGTGAATTAAATTGACCCCAGGGTACAGGAGGAGTTGTCGTTTAAAGATTTTTTTTCTATTTTTAGCTCTGGTGGCCATCTTGTTTGTCAGAGCGGAACGACTTTACCTATTATGGTAGGGAGTCACTTGGGCAACATTCCTGTGAAGTTTGAATCAAATTGGCCAAAGGCTTTAGGAGGAGCTTGCGTTTGAAGCAAATTTACATTTTTCTATTTTTAGCTCTGGCGGCCATTTTGCTTAAAGGAGCACAACCGTTTTAGATATTTCAATAAAGGGTCAACGATGCAACATGAAGTTTGAATTAATTTGGCCCAAGAGTACAGAAGGAGTTGTCGTTTAAAGATTTTTTTCTATTTCTAGCTCTGGCGGCCATTTTGTTCATCGAAGCGGAACCGTTTTAGCAATTTTGGTAGAGGGTTACCTAAGCAACATTCATATAAAGTTTGAATGAAACTGGCCTTAAGGTACAGAAGTTGTCGTTTAAAGATTTTCTATTTTTAGCTCTGGCGGCCATTTTGTTCAGCGGAACGGAATGCTTTAAGCTATTTTTGTAGAGGGTCACCTGGCTAAGCAATATTCCTATGAAGTTTTATTGAAATTGGCTCAATGGTTCAGGGGGAGTTAGCACTTAAAGCAAATCGTTGACGCCGCACAACACACGACGCAAGACGGACATTGACCGACCACAATAGCTCAGGTGAGCTAACAAGATACAGGGGCCGTTCAGATATCTTTTAGCAGGGAATGTAAGAAGCAGAACTGAATTTTTATGGCAACTTGTGTTCGAACCGTATAATTTGCATCACACAGCGCGTGCACATCACGAAAACATGCCTAAACTCCGTTCAGAAAATCTGAATCATCGACTTTTTCGTTTCTTCCTTTTAATTCTCAATTTAGCCCATACATCACTGTGGGAAAGTTTTAGACCTCACCCTCCGCCGATTTCTCCAGCGAGTCGTATGCCTCTGCGACAGCACGGGGGTAATACCATTTTCTATACTGTGTTGTCGACCGAGCCGGTACTGTGTAAAGCTGCTGTCGACCGAGAAATACGGTTTTCGACCGAGCAGTACGGATGTCGACAGAGGAGGGTAGTCGATAAATTCGCTGAACATGTGTTATTTTTGTGTATTTCTGTCCATTTTTGTGGTGTCAAATCGTTTGTGAAATAGTTTGCTGTTGTTTCAAGTGTTTTGGAAGTCTGACTAATATCCTGTTTTGACGCGGAGCGGAATTAAACGGGAAAATTTATAAAATAAGTACTTCCGGGGAAATGTGTGGCTCTTATTCAGTGTCATGGAATATCGAGGACGAAATGATGCAGATACATCATTAACATACGCGATAACCTTTTATTTGTGTGTCAACATGTCTTAATATGCATCTGTGGAACTGTTTATAGTTTCATCGATACGGCCGTCGACGAAGTGAAAGTTTGCGGGGTACAGTTGTCGACGTTACTGTGTACGGCTGTCGATGATTCAACGAGAGTGTAAGGGATAGATTTACTGGAAATTAACCCCTGTCAAACAATAAAATAACTGTTGCATTCTTCGTCAGACTGTTTGTTTGTTTGAAATGGCTGATTGATAATAAACTATCGTTGCTCTGTTTTTTTTTTTTTTTTTTTTTGTTGTTTGTTTGATTTGAGGTTTAACGTCCCTTCAACACTGTTAAGGTCATTTTGGAGACATTTCTTCCAATTTTGTGGGCGAAAACATGAGTACCCGGAGAAAAACCACCTGACCTTCCGTTGCAGAACTTGGCATCTCACATGTGACCCGAACGAGGCTCGAACCACAGCGATGAGAGACCTAATGATCAAGAGTCAGCGCTCTTAACGATCAGGCCACGGAGGCCCGTCACAAATCAGATTGGTCATTAGGGTTT
Organism: Lucinisca nassula; assembly: GCA_963580285.1. Taxonomy (NCBI): domain Eukaryota; kingdom Metazoa; phylum Mollusca; class Bivalvia; order Lucinida; family Lucinidae; genus Lucinisca; species Lucinisca nassula. The sequence goes on from OY757010.1 coordinate 170,560,953, forward strand.
TAGCTCACCCTAGCCGCAAGCTCAGCAGATGAGTATACTCATGCCCCGGCATCCGTCGTCGTCCGTTTACATTCTGCAAACATCTCATCCATCACGAAAAAACGCCTATGTAATATTGACCCCCGTAAACCCCACTTTTTGCCCCCCGCCCATAGGGGCTTGAAGAAATATATGGGCTGCATGATGCTTCCACGCAGAGCTGAATCCGGCTCGCACACTAGTACTGGTAAACCGCTTAGAGGATCTTAGCCTGTCCAGGAACCGCGATGCGAGGCGGACAGTCCATGCTAATAAACCCTATTGGTTTCGTTGGGCGACATGGCTTGAGATGTCATTTCATCTCAATGTCGGGTAAAAGTCCCACAAAATTGGAAGCAACGTCTCGCAAATGACCTTTACAATGTTGACGGGGACGTTAAACCTCAAATCAACCAACCAAAACCCCACTTTTATATTGTAAAACTGGGGTTTACAGGTGTATATATTATTTTTCTAATTTCAGCAAAAACAGATTGTGGGTATTCGTTAGAACCGCCTCGTCGAGGCTATTCTAACGAGTGGCCTCAATCTATGTTTAGAGCAGAGCAAAATTCAGTATTTTCATACGAAAAGTTTCATATTGAGAAGCGTGTTTATGGGGCGCTGTTTTACTATTTATTCCGAATTTATGGATATCCATAATTATTTATGGATATCCATAATTCGAGTTATTGATATCCATAATTCGAATTATGATATCCATAAATTGATGTGAATTAATGATATACATAAATCGAATATTGGATATCCATTTTTACGATTTATTGATATCCATAAATTCAAATTATGGATATCCATAAATCGAATCATGAATATCCATAAATCGATTTATCGATATCATTAATTTAGATCGTAATATAGATATCCATTAATCGAATTATGGATATCCTTAATTCGAATTATGGATATCCATTATTCGGCTGATTTATGGATATCCATAAATCGAATTATAGATATCCATAATTCTCCTCTGCTAATAAACCTAATGAATAATGACTGCTCCCTTTGGGGAAAAAAACAAAACAAAACTCGACTATTCGCGTCAGATTTCCGATTTAGGTGTGTAATAAAAGCCGGGATGGAGGTGGAGGTAATGTCAGGTAGGCTTAGTGGTGGCCTATGGTGTGGGAGAGATATGTTTTGTTTGGTTTGAGGTTTAACGTCCCCTTCAATGTTATTTAGGGCATTTTGGAAACGTTGCTTCCAGTTATGTTGGTCATTAAGCCTTCATTGAGATTAAATGAAATCTCAATCCCGCCGGCTTCGGTAGCTCAGTCGGATGCGCGTCTGACTGGTGGTCAGGAGGAAGCGGATTCGATACCCGCCAGGGTCGGCAACTTTCTTTCGTGGAGATTGTATATGAAATATTGTCTACAGTCTTTCTCTCCCTTCCGCTGATTCAAGAAGGGCAGTTGTCAGTTTCTTGCGAAAGAGTGTGCTATACTGGTTAACTGCTTACGTATAAGCCTGTTTAGGAAAAGTGTGGATAGGTAAACTGACCGGCTCAAAAATGACCTAAATTAGTGTTGGCTGTGCCGTTAAACTCAAATACAAACAAACAAACTAACATCTAAATCCCTGTCGCCCATTGACTCGCACGACTTTGTTTGGACAGACAGACCTTCTAAACGATTTACCAGTACTCTCAGCTCATGCAGCCAAATCTATTTCTCCAAGCCCCAATGGGCGGGGGCTAGGAGATATATCTGAATCTGCTTGGCACTCCATACATCTCAAGTAGAGTATTTGTTTGTTTGATTTGAGGTTAAACGTCCCCGTCAACTCTGCAAAGGTCATTCTGGAGACGTTGCTTCCAATATTGTGGGACTTTTACCCGATCTTGAGATGAAATGACATTTCAAGCCCTGCCGCCCAAATGAACCAATCGGGTTTATTAACATGGACGGGCCGACTCGTACCGCTTTGCCTGGGCAGGCTTAGATCCTCTAAGCGGTTTACCAGTACTCTTGTGCGGGTCGGTTTCAGCTCTGCGTGGAAGCATCATGCAGCCCATCTATTTCTTCAAGTCCCGATGGGCAGGGGCCGTCAAATAGAGTGTTATATGGATATATGTTAACACCATATATAACGACCATGTACATTTTTCTCCAGAAAGCATGCACGGATTGCCTGTTTGGAATGATTATAATCTTACGTCCGATTAGGTGCGCAGTCCTCACAGAGGTGATTCCAGAGGGACCGGATGCGTTGGCTGGAATTTCCAGATCTTACGGCTGGTTTCGATATTCAACTGCACACATGACGGGCGTTCAGCGTATGCCGTCCGTTGCTTGGGAAGCCTAACGGGCTGAAAAGGCTGCACGGCAGATAGGTCCCTTTGACCGGCCATCATCTTCCAGCAATGATGTTGATTTTGAAGATTTTTACAATAAACAATCACGTCTTTTAGGTAGAAATCATTAAACCAAAAGCTTTTGCGGTGATTTATGGATATCCATAATTCGAATTATGGATTTATGGATATCCATAATTCGAATTATGGATATCCATTATTCGGCTGATTTATGGATATCCATAAATCGAATTATGTATATCCATCGATTTATGGATAATTATAAATACGGAGTAAATAGTTAAACGGCACTCCATACGTGTTTTCGTAATGTCTGAAAACCGATTGGCCAATCAAAGCCAATATGTTTTGAACCTCTTTGGGTAGGGGGAACGCTAGTTTGTTCGCGGCATCTGGGTGATATGACCAAGATGGCTACCACACCCATATATGGTTAAACCCTTGAAAAGCTTCTCTAGGACCATGCAGTCAAAAAACTTTGTATGTAACAGATAGAACTCCAGCACATCATAATTTGTTCAAATGATGATCTTAGGATTACCCCGAACTTATCTCCAGACACGGTCAAATTTTACAACCTATCCTTTTCTATAGGAAAAATTAAAATAATTACTTTTTTCAGAAACTATTACAGCCAGGGAAAGTTGGTAGCCAACTAATTGAGATTCTTCACATGTGTGTGGATTTGGTGAGTGAGTGAGTGTTTGAGTTTTACGTCCCACTAACAACTAAGGTCATATGGAGACGGGACCTCGGTATAAAGGCTCATCAGAAAGTCCGGAGAAGTCTGGGATCGATCCTGCGATCCCTAGTTGACAAGGCAAGTAGCGTAACCACTACACCACGGAAGCTTCTGTGTGGCTTTGGTACCGATTCCTCACATGTGTGAAGTATTGGTATCAATTATACTCTTGTGTGAGAAATTGGTACCAATTCTTCTCATGTGTGAGGAATCGGTACCAGTTCTTTACATGTAAGGCACGTGTAATAGTAATTGGTACAAATTCTCCACACCCCTTAAACACAGGTCACAGGTGTGACGAATACTTACCATTTCTTTACACGTCAGACATTGTCAACGAATTCTTCACATGTGTGAGGAATTGATACCAATTCTTCACACCCTATAAAAAGTCGCACTAGTTTTTCACAGGTGTGACGAATACTTACCAATTCTTTATACGTCAGAAAATTCAGACATTAAAATTTTTATAAATTGACCATATGTAAATTTGGGTGTGAAGAATTTACGGTTCAACAAAGCCATCCCTAGACATATTGGAAGTGTTGGTGGTGACAGTGACGCAGGTGTGTGTCAAGGTATACTGTCTTCTTCTTCTTCTTCTTCTTCTTCTTCTTCTTCTACTTCTTCTTCTTCCTCTTCTTCTTCTTCTTCTTCTCTATTAAATCATATTATGCCGATCACTAAATTTCGTTTAAATATACACGTGTAGCTTTTTAAAAAAAAACTTAGAAAGCCTTCCGTAGACAAGTTATAGGATTCAACGGTTTTGAACAGTTCTGCGTTGTGTTATCCAGGGTCCGACACTGGCTGCAAAACTGCATCTGGTGAGGAAATCACGACGACCATACTGACATTGACCACCCGTCAGCATTTGTATACCCACAATTCCAAACAACTTATTAGAAACCATATTACCGCTGATAGGTGACTTTTGTTTCAAATACAGCTAAGCACGGGACATATCAAGACATTGCCCAGTGAAAACCAACATGTCATCCCCGTTAGGAATGACAAAAAGTCTGTTCTAATATCAACATAGACAACTGATAACTTATCTTAACATGTCGGTACAGTTATCTGGTTATGTTTGTTTGTTTGAGGGAGGTTTAACGTTCCCGTCAACACTATTTGGGTCATTTTAGAGAGGCTGCTTTCAATATTGTGGGACTTTTACCCGACATTGCACTTGCGCACACATAACAAACGCAAAATCAAAGCACTAAGAGTACTGGTGGGTCGATTGTCGCTGACTATAGGTCGGAAAAGTCCTGGGCTGTGATTTAAACTGCTTGATTTACCTTTCAAATCCGATTTTTAAGTATATAGTGTAGATCTTGATCAGACGCCGCATTCTGTGGCGTTTGGTCTGGGTCTTCACTGTTTGCCAACCCAACCTAAGATTCCAAGATAACCCTCTTACACAAGACTCTGACCTCAGTCACTGCGGCTGTTTTCTATAAACAAGAGGACCATGATGGCCCTGGATCGCTCACCTGATCCATAGAGTAACAAGTGGGGCCCGGGGAGGGCCATTATTGACCCTAGGGTTATAATGTGCATACTGTTGAGGGAGGTCTAAAAAGGTGAAGCTTCATACCAAATATCAACAAAGGCAATAATTTGAACAATCTTGGCAAAGGTCCACTAGATGAAGCTACACACCAAATATCAAAGACCAGAGCCTTGCGGTTTTAGAGAAGATAATTTTTTTTAAGATATATTCCCTACATAAGCCTATGTAAAACCAAATGGCCCAGGGGCGGGGGCATTTTTGGCCTCAGGGCTATAATTTAAACAATCTTGATAAAAGTTTCACTAGATGAAGCTTCACACCAAATATCAAAGCCCTGGGCCTTGCTGTTTCAGAGAAGAAGATTTTCAAAGATTATCTCTATATAAGTCTATGTAAAACCAAAGGGCCCCCGGCGGGGGCATTTGTGGCCCGAGGGCTATAATTTGTTCAATCTTGGTAGAGGTCCACTAGATGAAGCTCCATACCAAATATCAAAGACATGGCCTTGCAGTTTCAGAGAAGAAGGTTTTTAAAGATTTCCTTATATAAGTCTATGTAAAGCCAAAGGGTCTCGGGCGGGGGCATTTTTGGCCCCAGGGCTATAATTTGAACAATCTTGATAGAGGTCCAGTAGATGAAATTTCACACCAAATATCAAAGACCTAGACCGTGTGGTTTCATAGAAGAAGATTTTTAGAGATTTTCCCTATATAAGACTATGTAAAGCCAAAAGGGCCACCAGGCGGGGGCAATTTTGGTCTCAGGGCTATAATTTGAACAATCTTGGTAGAGGTCCACAAGATGAAGCTTCATACCAAATATCAAAGACCTAGCCTTGTGGTTTCAGAGAAGAAGATTTTTCAAGGTTTTCCCTATATAAGTCCATGTAAAACCAAAGGGCCCCGGGCGGGGGCATTTTTGGCCCCAGCACTATAATTTGAACAATCTTGGTAGGGCTCCACTAGATGTAGCTTCATACCAAATATCAAAGACCTAGGCCTTGCATTTTCAGAGAAGAAGATTTTTAAAGATTTTCCCTATATAAGCCTATGTAAATCCAAAGGGCCCCGGGGCGGGGGCATTTTTGGCCCCAGCACTATAATTTGAATATTCTTGGCAGGGGTCAACTAGATGAAGCTTCATACCCAATAGCAAAGACCTGAGCCTTGCAGTTTCAGAGAAGAAGATTTTTAAAGATTTTCCCTATATAAGCCCATGTAAAACCAAAGGGCCCCGGGGCGGGGGCATTTTTGGCCCAGCACTATAATTTGAACAATCTTGGTAGGGGTCCACTAGATGAAGCTTCATACCAGATATCAAAGACCTGGGCCTTGAGGTTTCAGAGAAGAAGATTTTTAAAGATTTTTCCTTTATAAGCCCATGTAAAACCAAAGGGCCCCGGGGTGGAAATATTTTTGGCCCAAGCACTACAATTTTAACAGCATTGGTAGGGGTCCACTAGAGGAAGCTTCATACCAAATATCAAAGACCTGGGCCTTGCGGTTTCAGAGAAGAAGAGTTTTAAAGATTTTCCCTATATAAGCCCATGTAAAACCAAAGGGCCCCGAGGCGGGGGCATTTTTGGCCCCATCCCTATAATTTGAACAATCTTGGTAGGGGTCCACTAGATGAAGCTTCATACGAAATATCAAAGACCTGGGCCTTGCGGATTCAGAGAAGAAGATTTTTAAAGATTTTCCCTATATAAGTCCATGTAAAACAAAAGGGCCCCAGGGCGGGGGCATTTTTGGCCCCCGCACAATAATTTGAACAATCTTGGTAGGGGTCCACTAGATGAAGCTTCATACCAAATATGAAAGACCTGGGCCTTGCGGTTTCAGAGAAGAAGATTTTTAAAGATTTTCCCTATTAAAGTCCATGTAAAACCAAAGAGCCCTGAGGCGGGGGCATTTTTGGCCCCAGCACTATAATTTGAACAATCTTGGTAGGAGTCCGCTAGATGAAGCTTCATACCAAATATCAAAGACCTTGGCCTTGCAGATTCAGAGAAGAAGATTTTTAAAGATTTTCCCTATATAAGCCCATGTAAAACAAAAGGGCCCCGGGGCGGGGGCATTTTTGGCCCCTGCACAATAATTTGAACAATCTTGGTAGGGGTCCACTAGATGAAGCTTCATACCAAATATGGAAGACCTGGGCCTTGCGGTTTCAGAGAAGAAGATTTTTAAAGATTTTCCCTATATAAGCCCATGTAAAACCAAAGGGCCCTGAGGCGGGGGCATTTTTGGCCCCAGCACTATAATTTGAACAATCTTGGTAGGGGTCCACTAGATGAAGCTTCATACCAAATATAAAAGACCTGGGCCTTGCGGATTCAGAGAAGAAGATTTTTAAAGATTTTCCCTATATAAGCCCATGAAAAACCAAAGGGCCCGGGGCGGGGGCATTTTTGGCCCCAGCACTATAATTTGAACAATCTTGGTAGGGGTCCACTAGATGAAGCTTCATACCAAATATAAAAGACCTGGGCCTTGCCGATTCAGAGAAGAAGATTTTTAAAGATTTTCCCTATATAAGCCCATGTAAAACCAAAGGGCCCCGGGGCGGGGGCATTTTTGGCCCCAGCACTATAATTTGAACAATCTTGGTAGGGTCCACTAGATGAAGCTTCATACCAAATATGAAAGACCTGGGCCTTGCGGTTTCAGAGAAGAAGATTTTTTTAAGTTTTCGGTGAAAAAATCTATTTTTGGCTCCTGGGACCTATATGTGCAACGGACCGGAACCATTTGAACAACTTTGAAAGGGGACCACCTAAGGATTATTCCTGTGAAGTTTGGTCAAAATCCGATCAGTGGTTCAGGAGGAGATGTCGTTTGAAGTAAATGTTTACGCACGGACGCACGGACGGACGCACGCACGACGGACGACGGACAAAAAGTGGTCCCAAGGGCTCACCTCGTCACTACGTGACGGTGAGCTAAAAAAATTATTCGGACAAGTCTGTGATAGTCACGTGGACTGAAGAGCTTTTCTGCTTAGGAATATTGGGTAGTCGGAAAAAGGAGCTCATCACGAAAACACGCCTGTATAATTTTGACCCCCTTGAACCCCACTTTTGTATTGTGAAACGGGGGTTTACAGGGGTCAACCTTATTTTTAATATTTCTGCTCATATACATAGATTCTGGGTACTTGTTAGAACCGCGCGTTCACACAATCTATTTTTGAGCAGAAATATAAAAAGTATCAGATATTTTTTTTTTTCTGAAAATTTTCATTTTTGTTTTTAGGGTAAATTTTTCAATTTATTTTCATGGCATTTGTTGAGAAATATTCGTCTCTGCACATGCGCTTGAAGTTCTGAGCTCAAAACCTAATCAACGGGCCTCCGTGGCCTAGTGATTAAGAGCGCTGACTCTTGATCATTAGGTCTCTCACCGCTGTGGTTCGAGCCTCGCTGGGGTCACATGTGAGACGCCAAGTTCTGCAACGGAAGCTCATGTGGTTTTTCTCCAGGTACTCCGGTTTCCGCCAACCTCTGATTAACGATCGACTCGATATGAGTGACATAATCTTGAATGGGCCGTAAAACAAAAAAAAAAACAAAAAAAAAGAAACCTAAACATGAATGTTAATATTGACGTAGTCAATATTCAGTTTCGTTATGGACCTTTCAAACAAATTTGAAATGTTAAAGCATTTGAACTTCAAGCACATGTGATCTTTCCGACATCATTCTTCAAGAGCATTTGCACAGGTTTACAACATTTTTTTGCAGTTTAATTTCAATCTGATTTGGCATTTACATGTTCAAGTGTTTACATCAGTGGCCAGCCTTGAAGCCTGTTGTGTAAACTAAATATGGGAGAGTTAAGAATGGAGTTATTTTGGTGACTGTTGCGACTTTAAGACACCATTTTGAACAAAACATACATTTTTCTCCATGGCTACCAGTGAAATCTGCCTTATAGTCCAGATTTCAGTTATAAGCATAGAATAAATCATGTATTTTAACAGCAGTACATGAAATGTAGTTTTCATATTACGTCGACAGGCGTATCAATCAGACTAGGATACCATCGACGGTCGTATTTCTGATAATCGACATCCGTATCCCGACATTTTTCAAAGGTCTATAAAAACTCCCAGAGTGCATGGATTATGTCAAACCCACGTTGTTGTTGAAGCGTAAATGGTAGATAAAATATATATGGTGTTTTATTGCTTTCCTACTTTTCATAAAGCATTAGATTAATGATATTCTGTGAAAACTGATTTTTTTCGAAAGAACCAGTATTTTATAGTGTTTTCCAGACTCACGACTCTCTATAAGTGAACAGACAATTAACAGTTTGTCTCTTTAAAACACTGACATCGTTTGTAAATGTTAAAACTAACGTTTTGCATCAAAATCGAAGACCCTCCTCTGTCGACATCCGTACTGCTCGGTCGAAAACCGTATTTCTCGGTCGACAGCAGCTTTACACAGTACCGGCTCGGTCGACAACACAGGTATAGAAAATGGTATTACCCCCGTGCAGTCAGGAAACGCTGTGATTATTTGGAGAAAATTGCAAAACAAAGAAATGAGAGCACGGACTAAGTCAATTTGACGATGATTGTCAGGTAAAATAATAAATACATGTATTCAAATCCATGTGACGCACTTTATAAATAGGTATGCAATTGCGACACACTTTATAACGAGCATAGCGGCGGCTGCCGAAGGCAGCCGTCGACGTCCGCCGAAGGCGGGCGTCGAGCGAGCTCGTATCTAGGTAACGCGTATCATCACAAGACACAATCTATGCAAGAAAGTTTGCTTGCGCCCAGGAACTGGCCTAAACCGGTTTTCAGGTTCCCATGTATTCCATTCAAAGCATGCATGAAATCGGGAACCAGAGCCTCAAAAAGCTTATGTAACCCGTATCCGTCACCGGATGAATAGTGTGTCGCAAGGCTGATTGGTGATTCGGTTTGTTGTAATAGCTAAAAAATCAACATTGGCATATCAGTCAATTAATATATTTTTCTTATTTATGTGTTGGCATAAATTTGTACATTTTGTATTTATTTTTGTTGTTATTATTTATGAATAAATTAAAATGACGTCACGAGATCGAGTGACCTTGGGAATTCTCTACGCCGCCATATTTATTTCTGTCGTTATGTACTGGAAGCACTCGAAAAACGATGAATCTGATGATTAAATCGGGCAATCTACACGTAGGTGATTTTCAGGCTCAGGTGTATGATTTTTTTTCTATATATTGACTTGGCGAACTCGGCCCATGCAACAACTTGGGAAGTTCAAGCTCATTGTAGGACATCTCGACTCCTTGTCCTTGACAAACAACAAGAACACCAATAATCCTTGGTCATTTCGTCCCGCCCATCAGTGAGCGCGGTGCTCCCATTAGGCGGAACTCAGAATCAGAATTGTTACTGGTGACACGTCAAATAACATTCATACACCAGAACTGAAACCGAGTGAACTTGAATACTCAGGAGCGTGATAGCTCAGTGGTTAGTGCACTTGCCTCTGATGCTAGAGGTCCCGGGTTCGATCCCCGGCAGCGGGGTGAAAATTTTGGTGTCCGAACACGCTCCATTGGCATCATTTGCAGGGATGAATGTCATAAAGTGCACCGTCCTTCGGATCGGGACGTTAACTGGAGGCCCCCTGTGCAGGGAGAACCATACCCTGTGCAGGTTAAAGAACCCTACCGTAATTACATGATTACTGTGTAGGCTTTCATCCTGCAAAACTGGAGTGTATGTAATACACCGTCTGTGTCCCCTCCGGGGGTTAAGGCGAAACCGGAAGTGTATGTAATATACACCTGCGGTAATGGTCAAATGTGACCGACGCAGTATCAGAAGATAGATAGATAGATAGATAGAAGAAGAAGAAGAAGAATACTGCCATAACTGGAGACCACTCCCAGGAAAAATGATTGGTAGGGCTTGAGATGTCACTTGATCTTAAGTTAATGTCTATCTATCTTTTTATACTGCAGCAACCCCGTTAAGAGGACTATCGTGCAGGTAAATTTTGTTTGTTTAATTTGAGGTTTAACATACCGGTCAACACTGTAAAGGTCATTTTGGAGACGTTGCTTCCAATTTTGTGGGACTTTTACCCGACATTGCGATGAAATGACATCTCAAATGTCGCCCAATGAAACTGATAGGGTTTTTTAGCATGGACGGTCCCCCTCACACCTCGGTTCCTGGACAGGCTTAGATCCTCTATGGGTCGCCCCCGCCCATAGGGGCTTGAATAAATATATGGGCTGCATGATGCTTCCACGCAGAACTAAATCCAGCCCCCACACTAGTACTGGTAAACCGCTTAGAGGATCTAAGCCTGTCCAGGAACCGCGGTGCGAGGCAGCTGTCCATGCTTAATAAACCCTATTGGTTTCATTGGGCGACAGGGCTTGAGATGTCATTTTCATCTCAATGTTGGGTAAAAGTCACACAAAATTGGAAGTAACGTTTCCAAATTGACCTTTACAGTGTTGACAGGGACTTTAAACCTCAAATCAACCAACCAAGATCCTCTAAGGGGTTTACCAGTACTAGTGTGTGGGCCGGATTCAGCATCATGCAGCCC